>ML278914.1:0-89197 GCA_005239495.1 Nicotiana undulata
ATATTTGATTGAATTGCATTGTGAGGAAGTGAGTAAAAGCACGAAGGGTGATGCCGTGCCATTATTTACTTTTCTGATATTTAATTATTTCGTTGTCAATTATATTGGCTTGTTTCGCTAGATTACTTCTATCTGTCGATGTGGTTGTTTCATTCCACTTGTTCCCCTTTTACTGCTCATGTATCCCCTACTTGCTGGTTTATCTCATGCTTTGTGTTATTTCCTATTACCTGCTGTAGAATAGGACAGGTTATCGTTTAAGTCAAGTCTAGCCTCGTCACTACTTCGGCCGAGGTTAGGCTTGGCACTTACTCAGTACATGGGGTCGGTTGTACTGATACTACACTGCACTTCCTTGTGTTGTGCAGACCCTGCTACCGGACCCCGTGGAGCGTTCTGAGGGAGTTACCTTCAGTCCACGTCAGAGCTTCGAGGTATACACTGGCGTTCGTGGATCCCGAGGCTTCTCTCCTTTACTGTTTCATTGTCTTTCTTCTTATTTCCAAGACAATGTTGTATTTTCATTTCCAGACTTGTATTTAGTATTCCAGTAGTTAGTCTGTGGGATTGTGACACCCCGGTTTTGGGATTGTTCGTTGTAGATGTCTAGTCATTTCATTTTGAGTTTCTCTAAGATATTATTATTATTATTATTATTATTACTATTTCTCTACTATGAAACAATTGAAGGGATTTTTGGAAGGCTCAGTAAAGTTTTGAGAGTTACCAGGGTAGGAAGTTTTACGTTGTTTAAGTTTATCATGTTTTTATTCTTCGCATTCTTAAAGTTTTCGTTATCCTTATTAAGAAAATGCTTACATGATTTTGTTGAGAATTTGTTGAAAGTGACGAATTACCGTTTTGTTCAGTTGTAAATGATTTAAAATTGCTATTGCAAGTTATACGTTGGCTGGCCTAGCGCGTTCAACGTTAGGTGCAGTCACGGCCCAAAGGGTGGGAATTTGGGCCGTGATAGGTACATCTTTATTGTTAGGGTGTACCACGGAATTTATATTCCTTGAGGTCTGTTGATCGCCTCGAATCTGTTGAATTCCTCATTTGGAAGGGAATTTAATTACCTGATGTAGAGTAGGTGGTATTGCTTCCATATCATGGATCCATGGTCTCCCCATGATTACGTTGTAAGCCATATCGGTATCAATGACTTGGAATTTTGTATTTTTGATTACTCCTTCTGCATAGGTACTAAGCTCAATTTCTCCTTTTGTTATGATTGTAGAGTTGTCAAACCCAAATAAGGCTCCTGCTTTTGGGATTACTCGATCCTCCATTAGCATTTCTTCCACAACTCTCAACAAAATGATGTTGACTGAGCTACCTGGATCAATCGACACTCTTTTTACGTTAGTGCCATGTATAAGTAGGGATATTACCGGTGCGTCGTTATGAGGAAGTAACAATCCGTTGGCATTTGCGTCGTGGAATGAAATAATATCTTCTTCCATGTCTTCACGAATTTGCTTGCCGTGTGTAATTGTGAATTTTGTTGTTCTTTTGCATATTACTCTGTTCACCTCCTCTCCTCCGTGTATCACATTCACTGTTCTATTTGGAGATGGTGGTTTTGGGGGCTCTTTCCTGTTCTTCATATATGCCTGTTACCTTTTTCACTAAACAGTTCTGTTAGATAGCCGTGTTTTAAGAATTGTTCTACCTCACCTTGCAATAACCTGCAGTCTGATGTTCTGTGTCCAAGATCGTTATGGAATTCGCACCAGAAGTCTGGATTCCTTCTGTTCGGATTTGACCTCATTTCTTTGGGCCATCGAACTTTATCGCCCATGTTTATCAGTACTGTAATTAATTCAGAAGTACTTACATTGAAGTTGTAGTCTCCAATTCTTGTATTACCTATATTCCGTTCATCCCGATCCTTTCTGGATCTTGAGGAGGATGAGCTCGTATCTCTATTTGACGGTTTATTCTGGCCGTGTGTTTTCAAACCTGGAATGAGTTTCTCGTCTCGAAGGTCCCATATATGGGTCGTACTTGTTCTTACATGTTCTCTTCTCTGGTTCGGAGCGTCTAGAACTGGTTCGATCTTCGGCTTTTGATTGAGCAATGGTGTCTTCTTCTATTAGTAGCTTGGTGTTGTACATGTTATATACATCATTCCATGTCATGGCTGGGAATTCTCTCAAGCTTTCCTTGAGTCTTCTCGTGGCTTTTTAGCTTTTATCATTTAGATTGCTCGCAAACGCCATTGCTGCCCAATTGTCAGGTACCCTTGGTAGCAGCATTCTTTCTCGTTGAAATTTGTCTATAAATTCACGAAGCAACTCCGCGTCTCCTTGTTTCAATTTGAATATGTCTTCCATTCTTTTTTCTACTTTTTGTGCACCGGAATGTGCTTTTATAAAAGAATCTGCAAGCTCAGCAAAAGAGTCAATAGAATTTTCGGGTAGAAGAGAATACCATGTTAGTGCTCTGAGTGTATCTCCAAACTTCTTGACCAATACTGACTCAATTTCTTGTTTAGTCAGATCGTTGCCTTTTACTCCTGTAGTATAAGCAGGTACATGATCACGTGGATCTGTTGTCCCGTCGTACTTGGGAATATCAGGCATTTTGAATTTCTTGGGAATAGGCAAGGGCGCTGCACTTGGCTTACAAGGTTTTTGGGAATATCTATCAACGTCAATGCCTTTGATGATAGGTGGTACTCCAGGAATTTGCTCGATTCGATCGTTTTGTTCCTTCACCTGTTTCTGCAAAGTTAGTAATAAAGATTGTAATTCTGGATTATTGGACATACCTAGTCTTGCTTCGAGAGACTCATTTGGAGTGCCTCCACTTCCTTAGTTTGCTAATCCGGATTGGGGACTTTTCACAGTTACGGTGTTGTTAGGAGGAGGTGTAGGTGATGCAGTTGGTAGTCCTCTCATGAAAGCTTATAAGGCTTGAGTCACATATCTACCAACCATTTGTTTCACCTGATCTTGTTCTATTGTTTGTTCATTTCCATTATGATTATTGTTTTGAGTCGTAGATATCTCTGAGGAATGTTCCCTTGAGCCGTGTGGGGATCCTGAAAGTGACGGAACTGGAGTTCCAATCCTCTGTTGGTTGTTGTCGTTGGCGTTCGACATAATTCAAAAAAATGTTGTAACGCCTGTCTCATTAATTGAAGATCTCTAAATCTGCCCTTTATTCTGCCTTGATTCATTCTGACCATGTCTCTTTATCTTCTCGATTAGGTTGAGATTCCCGTATCTGATTACCCCGTGGGTATGCTGTTCCGTTCCTCTTTATCTTGTACCTCTTCATAAAGTCCCGTCCAGTTGTCATGATTTCATTGCTCCATAGATTTCTGAGTCATCAGAATTATTACATGTGTGAAGCTCATTTTTACCAATAAAGTTTAGTAATAAGATATTTTAGAGGAATATTCTACAAAATATTCTCTCAACTTGTGTAGTTTCAGTTAGTTAAGAGAAATGTCCCATATAAGTAGTAAGAGAAAGAGAAGGAAGAGGCATGTAATATGATATATGATTAGCTCTCTCTAGAAACGTTGACTCTCAAGTAACTACAAACATTGTCTTTATAAAAGATTCGATTTGTTGTTGATCTTAAGTTTTCTCACACCAGATCCGAGAAAACTTTCTATATTCCTATGTTTGATTGCCTTACATCATTGTCAGAGAAAGAATCATCTACCTCATTGAATGTTTGGGTGAATCATTCTCTCTATTTACATTTATTGTCATTTATCATATTTATTGCTTGCCATTATTCTCTCACTCATTCATAACAACATCATTAAACACCCCCTTGGTATTTAATAGCCTTGAATGCCTTTTGATATTACTGACTTATATTAATCTCAGATCTAGGATTTATTATATTTAACTATAATTTTCCCATTATCATCTTATTTAATTAGTTCAACTAAAATCTTAATACTTATTGGTCAAACAATTTGGCGCTTTTGTGGGGATCTTCTAGTTAAAACTTTAGTTTCTTCTAGATCTAAAAAAACACAAAAACACAAAACTTTACAAAATCTCGTATTTCATTGTTTGCAAAAATCTGACATGGCTGGCAACGGAGAAGAAAAGAAGAAGGCGATAGCCGACCTCACCACCAACCTTCTCCACACCGTTAACGAAGTGGACGAAACGGAGGGTGAAGACATAACACCAAACTCATCTCCCAGGCGAAACTGCTCGCCTCCACCTCCCCGAAGCGTCACGACCTCACACGGTAAGGGTGCCTCTACATCCACGACAGAAGAGGAACCACCAGCAATAAAAAAAAGTTACTTGAAGCATGGTTGCCAAGCATACTGACCGACTTCCTTGACAAACCCGCTCGGAGGTTGAGTAGAGAAGAAACAAGGACCGGTGCTGCATAAGCAGCTGACGAGCAACACGTTCCCCCCGCAACATGTATTACTCACAATGTTAGTGATGCAGGTAATGATACCCTCGCAGTCATGTTGGAAAAAATTGAAGAGATGGAGAACGAGAACAAAATGCTCCGTAGCCAAATGAAAGAGCACCAAGAAAGGGTAGAAAGTATCGGGTGCCCCAAAACTTCTGCCAAAAAGAGATGCCGACCGATTTGTTGAGCAGCCATAAAGTTGCACCACACGCCATACCAAAGACCTTCAAAATGCCACCGTACTTGAAAATATATGACGGCACGACGGGCCCAGAGGATCATGTGACTCACTATGTCACTGCAGTGAAAGACAATGACCTCGCAAAGTAACAAGTATCATCCATATTTCTGAAGAAGTTTGGAGAAACCCTAATCGGAGGAGCACTGACTTGGTACTCGCAGTTACCTGCACGTTCCATAGAAACGTTCGAGGAAATGGCAGACAAGTTCATCACCACCCACGCCGGGGCCAAGAAAGCAGAGGCAAGGGTGAACGACATATTCGCCATTAAGAAATCGCCTGGCGAGGGACTCAGGGACTTCCTCGCCTGGTTCAACCGTGTAAGAATGACCCTACCAAATATGTCTGAAGGGATGGGCTAAGCAGAAATGGGTCGAGGGCGACCAAAAAGTTGCTAAGTCGACTCATGAAATACCCTCCAACCACCTAGGACGAGATACACAATGCCTACTGCGCCAAAGTAAGAGCCGACGAGGACGATCTCAATGGACCTACCCAACGTTTGACCTCGGTCCAAATGGAGTCCAGAAAAGACTGGAGAAATGACAGCAGGAGAGATCTAGAGGGATTCTGACCTAACCGAGAGAGACCTCAGCCTTATGTCAGAGGCACCCTTATGCCGCCTCCATGTCGCGCCCCTTTTTTCCCCTCTTAAAGCGGAGAGATCGGGTTTATGACATTTTGGACAACTCCTTTTGAAGGTTAAAAGGGTTCAAATGAAGAGTCGCCACCTAACGATTTTTATGGTGCGTTAGGGAACCTAGATTAGTTAACTCGTAAGACTAGTTTGCGTTACCAGATATTGGGTAAGGTCTTGAGGTTATCCCAAGGGGAAGGTATTAGGCACCCCTCAGGATCCACAATTGTGGTTCCCGGCCAAATGGTTTCGTGAATTCGAACGATAAGCAAATAACAAATAAGGCTCATATAAGAGGGAATTTCAAACAAGTATTGAAGTTTATTAAAAAGTTGAAAGAAATCGAAAGTAAATATTTGAGAAGAGACGTCCTAGGGTTAAAGTAATATTGATCTCATCAATGCAATACCCGATAGGCAGAGCTACACGTGGTATTAGCGCACATCATATCCATATTCCACCGTTTCCCACCCCGTGAAGGTATTTAAAACGTGTGTTGGTCACGAACTCTATCGCGTGCTATTATCCGTCTCATCCTATCAGTCCCGGAGGAGGCTAGGACTACTATTCCTAAAAAGGGGAAGTATTAGGCTGAACCCTTAGGTTTAAAGGACAAAATGCTAAGCGACAAGCAAGAAAAGTTAGGACTGCAAACGGAGGGGAAACACATAGAGGCAAATACGAGGCTCAGATATTCCTCCACAAGTTATACGCATAATAAGCACGACTAAAACACAAGCATGGTCTTTTAACTTCAGAACCTAAAGCATGATGTCTAGGTGAGAATACAGTAGCGAGGCAGGTTTATTGCAGAGAAAGGATTTTTTACTAGTTCAGAATACTGATTTTTGACCTATTATTAGCCAAAAGTATATAGAAGTAGATATCTAGTTTTAGCAAGTTTAACCCTAAGGCTTGCCTAGGCGTATTAAACCGCTTCAATTGCAACTGTTTTAGCTCCTAGTTTTAGAGAGAAAAAATCGTTAAGCAGGAATAAGTCTGTTTTAGTTACCAGTTTTAGGATGAATAATTGTGAAACATGGATAAGTCTGCTTCAATTTTAATCAGGCAAAGGGAGTGAGTGATAAGAGAATACGAATTCAAATTCTAGAGGGCATGATGTCTAAATGCAAATAAGATGCAACATGATGCAAAAGATTCTACATGGTATTCTAAATGCATGAGCATTTTCAGCATTGTAATCTATTTTAGCGAGATCCATTTATTAATACATTTGCCTTAAGGCAGAACGCAGTAGTTAAACAAAAATCGGACTCCTAATACATGCTTTTCTAGGTGTTCATAGCAGTAGGTTTTAACACATGATTTTGGCATAGATAACATGAGCATGTTGAGAATGAAATCCTAAGAGGACATGATTTCTAAAATGCAAGATGTGACAGTAATTAATATTATTATTTAGCCTAAAACAGGATTTTCTAGGTGATGCAATTGTGAGAATGCTAAAAGCAGGAACATTATAACAGCCATTTCTTTGTCTATCCTATGAACATGATTTCTAAGTGGACATAATCGTGATGAGATGCTGAAATAAAGAACCTAAGTATCATGGTATCTGATGCATGAATGCCATGTATTCCTAAGCATGGTGACTATTGCGCATACATATATGAAAAGTAAACCTATAGGCATGGTTTCTACCCATATCTATACTATGCATGCATAACCCCACTCATTTCACTATCCAACCCCAGAATCATTTTTACAATTGATTATTACATACCAGCACTGCACAAATTACATAAGTAAATAAGAAAATTAAGAAGTTACATTATAGGGAGCCTAACAGTAGGCCCAAGGCTCCATATCCAAAAATGCCATATGCCACGACCTTTTATAACCCAGGTGTGTCAGAGTTCCTAAGGATCTCAGAGGATCCCAGGCAGCGCTCACACGAAGGGGGATGAACTTAGAAACTAGGAGTAGGGAGATGTGCTCATGATAGAGGAAGCTAAGTAAAACATTGTTTGAAAAGGATAGGAATTTTTAATAAAGACCAGCTTTTCAAAATAAGGGTTCAGTTGTGAAAAAACAATTTGCAAGACAAAACATACAAGTCAGCATCACATGATGGTCCAAGCAATCACAAATAAGGGTGAAGGGGTTTGAGGGACAAGTATACAGACTGTGAGGCAGGCAATACACATACACCTTATCAAAGGTTTCTAAGGATTCAGGGAATAAGTGTTAAACATATCAGCCAAACAAACTAGCCTTATAACTGAATCAACATATTAGACATATGTAGGGGATACATATAAAGAGCAGAGACTGAGTGTGAGAAACACATTGAGCATGCAAGGCAAGGTAACAGTAGACATGTGAAAGAGAGATTTAGAAACCTAGATGCAGGTTGAACAACAGAAACCTAAGTAGGAACATAATAGGCATGTTGAACTAGAGGGAGGGGGAGGGAGATCACATAGGTAAAATGGACATGCTAATTGCAAGGTAAATAGCAGAACCACTAGTAGGAACATGTAAGAAAAGCAATAGGCATGCTGAACTTAAAAGGAAAAATAGACATGCTAGTCGCAAGGTAAACAACAGACCCACAAGTAGAAGCATAAGAGAAACAAAAGGAATCTTAATACAAACAGAAACATGTTGTTTTAGATGATGTAGGCTTAAACTGAAACCATACCAGTTGAATGAGAGAAATGAAGAGCAACAAAGTAATGAAGAGCAGCAAAGTGAAGAGAGGCAGAGCAATAGTGTAGATGCAACAGAACAGTAGGGCACAGAGTAATAGCACAGTAGAATCACTCAGTTTTGGCTTGCACCCAACTGAGTTGCAAGTAACAACAAGAGAGACAAGAGAGTATGTGTGTGTAGATGCAGTAGAAGAGTGTATTGTTCGTGTGTTTGTGAGGAGTGAATAGAATGTATATATAATGCTAGAAACAAGTACATGGTAGCACAATCGTAGGAACAACATCAATTAAACCAATCAGAAGTTGGGACTCCCTTCAATCAGGGAGTTGTGATTTAACGGGTGTAAATTAGACTAAATAAGGAAAGAATCAATAAAAAAACTGATTATACCATAATAGAGTAATAAAGAATGTGGTATATAGTAATGGATGAATGCAGAATGCTCCGAGTAAGGAAAGTATATGTCAAATATTTGAAAACATATTTAGGCACGTAAAATATTGTAGAATACAATTTGATTCTGAAAATAAATCATAGGAATCACGTATAGGACTAAAATCACAAGGGAATCAGTTTTAATTAAGGAAAGTATCACACATGAGTCACAATTTTTAGAAAAGATATCACAACCTTGAGGGAGATCAATAGAACCAGTAGGAAATACTATGTAAGGGCTAATATAACAAGTAATCGAGTCTGTTAAGCAATAAATAGCACAAAATCAGAGAAAATCTCAGGCAAGCAGTAGAGGACAGTAGGAGATTGAAAACCCTAGGCAAATCAAGAATCATACAGGTTAATAGACGAACAGTGACGTTAGACATAATAGAAACACATAGATAGTAAACCTTAACAGCAACAACAGGATAGAAATCATAGAGAAGCTTAACATCTACGAGGGATAAGAGTTCAAACAACGTATTAGTCATAGATAGATTCAGAGTTTAGGGAAAACTTGGGGTTTTCAGTAAAGCGAGTTAAAAATGATAGAAGCTTTGAATAAATCATTGAATAACAGAGAAAACATAGAATAATATTAAATCAGAAACAAAGAAATCATTTTTTTTAAAGAAGGGGTTATGAACCCTAGTTAAAATGAAAGATCGTTTAAAGATGAAGGGGTTTTCAGAGAAAAATATGTAAAGAAACTCTGTAATATCGTGGATCTAAATTAGATCTAGAATAAATCGAAAAGACATAGGTTTAGGGTTTCGTGGAACCCAGAGAAGTAGGAAAATCCTCAAAGACGTCGCCATCTTAAGCCAGAAAAGTTGTAGTTCTTACTCAAAACGGTCGGGGAAGGCCGAAAAGTGGCATGGGGACCATGAGAGGTGAGTGAACCTCTCCAGGTTCACCTGCGGGCCCTAGGGTATCACTGGACCGGTGCAAGATGGATAGATAACCAGGAGATTATGAAGAACCATGGTTTCCGGTGAGAGAATCAGCCGGAGAAGGTGAACAGACCCTATCGGAGGAGAGAAGCCAAGGGAGGCTTCTAGAGAGAACTAGAGAGTAACAGAGAGAGAGAGAGAGAGAGAGAGAGAGAGAGAGAGAGAGAGAGAGTGTTGAGGGAATGAGGGGTCAGAGGGGGGTAGTTGGGAGTTAATTAAGGTAACTTAGATCTGGACCGTTGATCTCATATGATCAACGATTCAGATCAAGCATGGGGTTGGGCCGGGTAGGAATGAGTTTGGGTTGGGTTGGTTAATGGGTTTTGGGTCAGGTGGGGTTGGGTTAAATGTTGGCTAAATTTTAAATAAAATGGGGCTAAGTGTTAAATACCCTAAAAATAAGATAATTAATTAATTAAAATAGCTGCTAATTGTGTAAAATGAAATTTAAACCAAATAAATGAAATTAAGATAGTTAACTACTATAAAAATATAAAAATGACCAGTTGTTGCTTTTAAAAATGGTATTAATATATATTTGTGCTATAATCGCAAAAACTGCTGAAATTAACTAAATAATGTCAATATTGGCTAATTTGTGAAATAATTAAATCCTAATAGAATTAAATAGGATATAAATAACATATTGAGTAAGAAAATAATTTAAAATTATTTATAACATCATTTATGCATAATTATGAATAATTATGGAACATAAAATATTAAATAAACAAGAAAAGAATTTGATAAAAATTAGAAAAACTATCAATTACTGCAAAGAGTGATTTTGAAAGTAGATATGCAATTTTGAAAATAATTTGAGAAAAATTAGGTATCAACACTCCACGAATGATGAAGGTCCATCCATGCTGCGAACAGGAATCCACTAAAATGAGAGAGGTATGCCCCCTTTATTGTCGGCTCACAGTTTTTGTGTTTCCCCCTCAGAAATAGTCTACGCAGTAGAGAAGCTCGACCCAAAAGTGAAATGGCCACAGAAGATGAGATCTGACCCGAGCACTAGAAAGTCAAATGCCCTCTACGAATTCCACCAGGAAGGGGGTCACAAAATCGAGGACTGCATCTCTCTTAGATAGGAGGTCGTAAACATGCTTCACCAAGGGAACTTAAAAGAGTTGATGAGCGATCGTGGGAGGGCCAACTTCGCCCGGCAGCGAGAATAACACCGGGGACTGCCCAAATCACCTTCTCCAGTTCGAACTGTTCAAATGATCATCCGAGGAGGCGATGACGCATCTATTAACAGCGTGAAGTTCACCACCACCCACAAACTCAAACGGCCTATCACCTACAAACGATATGACAAACTCGAAGAAAGTATCATCTTCGATAAGTCAAATATCCATGATTTGGTCCTTCCTTACAATGACGCTCTTGTCATTACTTTACGTATCTTTGATAATGATGTAAAGCGTATTATGGTCGATGATGGAAGCGGTGCGTGCATCATCCATCCTTGAGTTCTCACCCAAATGAAGCTCGAGGATAAGATAGTGTCGCGTTGCATCACGCTAATAGTCTTTAACAATGCAGTTGAGCGGACATCTGGAGAAATCACATTGATCGTCCTGGCCGGCGGCGTCACTTGGAGACCATGTTCCATATCATAGACCAGGATACGGTGTACAATTCCATCATAGCCGATCGTGGATACACACCATGAAATTCGTTCCCTCCAGCTTATACCAAGTCATCAAATTTCCCTCCCCCTAGGGAGTATTCTGCATTCGAGGCGCGACCCGACAATGCAACCGCATCGCCCAAGACTGCGCATACACCCAACAATTAAAAGGAAAGGCTGAGGAGGCATAACAATTGACGAAATCAGGGTCATATGGACACAAAAGGAAAGACGTCATCAAAGACCCCGAAATCGTAGAAGCCGAAGGATTAACCATGGAGGACCTCGACCCCGTCCAACTAGACGACGCCGACCACAGCAAGAAAGCCTTCATCGGCCATAAACTCCAAGATCCAGGTAAATTTCTCCAATTCTTAAAAAGTAATGTAGAATTGTTTGCTTTTCCCCATGCAGACATGCCAGGTATCCCAAAGAAGATAGCAACTCACAAGTTGAACATCGAACCGTTTTAATCCCCGGTGAGGCAAATGAGACGAAAGTTCAACTCCGCAATAAATGACGTGATCCGTGAAAAGGTCGAAAAATTGTTGGTAAACCGTTCTATCAGGGAATCGAAGTATCCTCAGTGGGTCGCCAATGTAGTCATGGTGAAAAAGAAGAACGAAAAGTGGAGGATGTGCGTAGTCTTCACATATATGAATAAGGCCTACCCAAAAGACTCGTTCCCCCTGCCCCATATCAACCAAATCATCGACGCCACAGCCGGGCACGAAATGCTAAGCTTCTTGGACGCCTACTCGGGCTACAACCAAATCCTCATAACGTAGGAGGACCAGGAAAAAACCACTTTTATCACCCACCAGGGGACATACTACTACAGGGTGATGCCGTTCTAGTTGAAAAACGCAGGGGAAACATACCAGAGGCTAGTGACCAAAATTTTCAAAGATCAACTTGACAAGACCATGAAAGAATACATAGATGACATGTTGGTCAAGTCGAAGAGGAAAGAAGACCATGTCGACCACTTGAGGGAAGACTTCGACATACTTAGAAGGTACGACATGAAATTGAACCCCCAAAAATGCGCCTTTGGCGTAAGCTCTGGAAAATCCCTTGACTTCTTGGTATCTCAACGTGGCATCGAGGTCAATCCCGACCAAATAAGGTAGCCATAGAAGGAATCCCAAAAGATTAACCAGCAAAAAAAAAGTGCAAAAGTTGACCAGTCGGATAACCCGCCCTGTCGCGATTCATCTCACGGTCCTCCAATAGGTGCCACAATTTTTTTGGTGTACTCAAAAATGATAATGGACTCCAATGGAATTCTGAGTTCGTTGACGCCTTAAAAGAACTAAAGGCCAACCTATCCATGCCGCCACTACTCGCTAAGGCAGAACCCAAAGAGCACCTCCTTGTCTACGTGGCCGTGTCCGACGTTGTAGTAAGTGCAGTCCTGGTACGAGAAAATAAAGGTAAGCAATCTCCATTCTACTACATTAGCAAAACGTTGGTCGACACAGAAACGAGGTACCCCCACCTCGAGAAGCTTGCACTGGACAAGTGGTCCATAGAGCTGAGCAAGCATGATATAACCTATCAGCCGTGAACAACGTTAAAGTCGCAAGTTCTTGCAGACTTCGTCGCCAACTTCAGTGTGAAGATAATGCCCGAAGTCAAAAAGGACACTCCCGGTGCTTCCATCAAAATACACGACCAATGGGTCCTATACACCGATGGCGCTTCTAACGCATCAGGATCTGGACTTCGACTCGTGCTCGAGGTCCCAACAGGTGAAGTAGTTCACCAATCCTTACGATGCCCTGAACAATGAGGCCGAGTATGAGGCCGTGATTGCAGGGTTAAAATTTGCACTCAAGTACGGAGTGCGGCGAGTAGTCCTGCGATGCGACTTGCAACTCGTCGCCAATCAAGTTATAGGGACTTTCCAAATTAAGGAGAAAGATTTCTCAAAAGGATCACTCCTTGGCCAAGATGCTTAGATTTCTCAAATTTCAAACTGGCGAAGTCCGCCCATCGAGCTCGCCCAAAGACAACCCCAACGGGCGGAGGGACTAACTGTATGGGTCAAAATCTGATCAAAGGAAATCTTGTCTAAGAAAGGACGACCAAGGGCCGATTAGGCCGAGGTCATGCTTAGGAATTAATATATTGTCAAGCCGAGCAGCTAATGACGAGGTCAAGCACTCGGATCAGCCCAAACGGCTTAGTTTAGTAATAAGATATTTTAGAGGAATATTCTCTAAACTTGTGTACTTTCAGTTAGGTAAGGGAAATGTCTCATATAAGTAGTAAGAGAAAGAGAATAAAGAGGCATGTAGTATAATATATGATAAGCTCTCTCTAGAAAAGTTGACTCTCAAGTAACTACAAACATTGTCTTTATAAAAGATTCGGTTTCTTGTTCATCTCAAGTTTCCTCACACCAGAACCGAGAAAACTTTCTATATTCGTACGTTTGATTGCCTTACATCATTGTCAGAGAGAGAATCATCCACCTCATTGAATATTTGAGTGAATCATTCTCTCTATTTATATTTATTTCCATTTATCATATTTATTGCTTGTCATTATTCCCTCACTCATTCATAAAAATATCATTAAACACCCCCTTGATATTTAATAGCCTCGAATGCGGTATTATACTACTGACATCTATTAATCTCAGATCTAGGATTTATTATATTTAACTAGGATTTTCCCATTATCATCTTATTTAATTATTTTAACAAAAAGCTTAATACTTTTTGGTCAAACAGATATTCCAAAATATGATGGAACAACCAACTCTCGAGATCACGTAACTGCGTTTACAACTGACCTGAAGGGCAATGATTTAACCAAGCAGGAAATCGAATCAGTTTTGGTTAAAAAGATTGTAGAAACACTTACGAAAGGGGCATTAACATGGTATTCTCTTTTACCTGAAAACTCTATTGATTCTTTTGCTGAGCTTGCAGATTCATTTTTGAAAGCACATTCGGGAGCTTAGAAGGTTGAAAAAAGGATGGTAAACATCTTTAAGGGTAAAACAAAGAGACATTGAATTGCTTAGGGAATTTGTGGATAGATTCCAACGAGAGAGGATGATGCTACCACAAGTACCTGACAATTGGGCAGCAATGGCGTTCGCGAGCAATTTAAACGAGAAAAGTTCATAAGCTACGAGGAGACTGAAGGAAATTTTGCGGGAATTTCCTGCAACAACATGGAATGATGTGTACAATAGGTACATCACAAAGTTACGGATAGAAGAATATATAGTTATATAGCCAAGGGTTGATGAAAGAGCAAGTTTGAGACGTTCAAAATCCGAGAAAAGGTCCGGGAAAAACAGGTACGAACCTTACATGGGACCTGCAGGGCGGGATTCACGGTCTAAACAGGAAAACATACGATCTGACTCCAGATCAAGGCAAAACGATGAGCATTCATCATCCAGATTCAGGAGAGGATGGGATGCGCGAGGCATTGATTCCAATACACGTGCGAGGATTGGAGATTACAATTTTAGTGTTAGTACCTCCGAGTTGGTGGTTCTTTTAAGAAGTATGGGAGATAAGGTGTGGTGGCCTAAAGAAATAAGAACAAACGCGAGAAAAAGAAATCCAGATTTCTGGTGCGAATTTCACAACAATCATGGCCATAGAACATCTGATTGTAGGATATTACAAGGAGAAGTTGAGAACTTGTTGAAGCAGGGTTATTTAACTGACTTTTTAGTGAGAAAGGTAGGCAATCATATATGAAGAATAGACAAGAGCCACTGAAACCTCCGTCTCCAAAGAGAACAATCAAAGTGATAAGTGGGGAAGGTGGTCAATAGTGTGACATATACAGCTAAAAAAAGACATCGAAAGTCACAGTCGCTCATGGAAATCGAGTTCGCCAAGTCTTGGATGAAGACAATATGACAGATATTTGATGATGCAGATGTGGGTGGCTTGTTAATTCCTCACAATGACGCGATGGTAATATCTTTACTTGTACATGATACTAATGTTATACGAATTTTGATTGATCTAGGAAGCTCCGTAAATATCATTTCGCTAAGGGTGGTTAATGAAATGCAAGCTAGAAACAATGTGGTACCAAAGGCATGATCTGTGTCTTGATTTGATAATTCAAGTGTTATCACAAATGGGGAAATAGTTCTTACCATATTTGCAGAGGGAGTTATCAAGGATATAAATTCCAGGTGATAGATGTTGACATGACTTATAATATGATTCTTGGAAGGCCATGAATTCATGATATGGATGTTGTACCGTCTATGTTGCATCAAGTTATTAAGTTTCCTTCACAATGGGAGATTCAACAAATCCGTGGAGATCAGTATGCCTCTAAAAGTATCAATTCAATGGAGGATTCAAGCACATCGAATGATGTTGCAGATGAGAAATAGCAACTACAGAATTCAGATGAGGATATAATAATACAAACCTTAACTGAAGGCATTTCAGGACAGACAATGTAAATTCAAGACCTGATGTTATTCAAGAACCAAAAGAGAATGAAAACATCAAAACAACTATTGAAGAACTCGAAGCTATCATGCTATTTAAGCACTGTCATATAGAAAAGTTTACATCGGAGCAAAACTGAGTCCAGAAATGAAAGGTAAATTAGTTAAAATTTTAAAATCTAACACAGATTGCTTTGATTGATCGCATTCAGATGTGACAGGTATACCACCAAAGGTGATGACCCACAAACTGAATGACGGTCCATCGTACCCACCAATCAAGCAGAAGAAAAGGAAGCAAGGGTCTTTCAAAAATCAAGTGATTGAGGATGAGGTACAAAAGATTTTAAAAATTGGATATATACGAGAGGTAAAGTACCCAAACTCTTTAGCTAATACTGTGGTAGTTCCAAAAAAGAATGGAAAATGGCAGGTTTGTGTAGATTACACTAATCTAAATAAAGCTTGTCCTAAAGATTCGTTTCCTTTACCGCATATAGATCAATTAATTGATTCTACCGCAGGTCATGAGTTGTTAAATTTTTTATTTGCATATTCAGGTTATAATCAAATAAAGATTGATCCTCAAGATGAAGAAAAAACTTCGTTTGTTACATACAGGGGGACTTATTGTTACAAATGCATTCCCTTTGGTCTAAAAACGCTGAAGCTACATACCAAATATTGGTGACTAAAATATTCTAAGAACACCTGGGAAAGACTATGGAAGTCTATATTGATGATATGTTAATCAAGTCAACACAAGCAGCGGATCATTTTCAACACCTATCAAGAACTTTAGAATTCTCTGCAAACACAATATGAAGTTAAATCTAGAAAAATATGCTTTTGGCGTGGCTTTAGATAAGTTTTTAGGTTTTCTTGTTTCTAACAGGGGCATTGAAGTAAATCTTTCACAGATCAAATCCATTGAGGAGATACCAGATGTACTCACAAGCAAAAAAGAGGTGCAGAGGTTAATAGGAAGGATAGCAGCCTTGGGAAGATTTATTTCAAAGTCTTCAACAAAAAGTTTTAAATTCTTTTCAGTATTGAAAAAGCAAAACCAATTTGAGTGGACTGATGAATGCTGTTATCTAAAATCATATTTGTCAAATCCGCCCTTACTAGCCAAACCGAAAGACGGAGAAAGGCTACTCATTTATCTCGTTGTATCAGAAATGGCGGTAAGCACAGTATTGGTGCAAGAAGATAGAGGTAAACAATCTCCAATTTTTTATGCTATCAAATATTTGTTGCATGTTGAAACATGATATCCTCACTTAGAAAAATTTTCTTTGCATTAACTATTGCATCTAGAAAGTTGAGACCTTATTTTCAATGTAATCATATCTTTGTAGTAACTGCTTTTCCTCTAAGGAATATATTGCATAAACAAGAGTTATCCGGTAGTTCAACTAAATGGGCAATAGAATTCAGTGAATATGATATCATATATCAACCTAGAACTGTAATAAAATCGCAGTTTTTAGCAGATTTCGTGGCGGATTTCAGCACAAATAAAATCCTACATGTATTTACCGGATCTAATCTGGGAACTAGGATTTTATTTATCGATGGTTCCTCGAGAGGAGCGGGTTTTGGTATTGTACTAATCCCGACTTCAGGGGAAATCATAAGACAAGCAATAAAATGATATCCCATCACTAACAATGAAGCGGAGTACGAAGCTGTAATTGCATGTTTGGAACTAGCACGAGAACTTCATATAGAACATATTTTAATCAAAAGTGATTTGCAACTAGTGGTTAACCAGATGCAAGGGACTTACATAGCAAGAGAGGCACAAATGCAACAATATTTGGAAAAGGCATGGGAATTGATCAAACAGTTTCAATCATGGAAGATTGTGCAAATACCCAGGGAGGAAAATGCAGAAGCGGATGCGTTAGCTAATCTAGCATTTGTTGCGGAAATAACAAATGTAGAAAATTCTATAGTACTACATTTGTTTCATTCGGCACTCGACCAAGATAAAAATGAGGTAAATTTTAACATTTTGACTTGGGATTGGAGGAACGAATTCGTTAATTTTTTGCAGTACGGAATTTTACCTGAAGACAAGAAAAAGTCTTAGTTACTTCGCCGAAAATCTGCTGGTATTGTTTGAGTCGTGGAAATCTATAGCGAAAGATATTCGGAGGACCTTTAGCATGATGTCTCGGACCTTCGCAAACAGAATATGTGATGAGAGAAGTACATGAGGTTCATTGTGGCAATCATGTTGGAGGAAGATCATTGGTAAAAGCTCTAATAAGTAGGGTATTATTGGCCAAAAATGAAAGAAGATGTGAAAAGTTTTGTAGCCAAATGTGATAAGTTCCAAGGATGTGGTAACAATAAGCATCGCCCAACGGAGTTGTTACATTCAGTTATTTTGCCGTAGCCTTTCATAAAGTGGGGCATGGATATCGTAGTTCCCCTACCTTAAGCTAAAGGAAAGGTACGATTTCTATTAATTTTGACAGATTATTTTTCAAAAAGTAGAAGCAGGAGCTTTTAAACAAGTGCGAGAAAAAGAAATCACGGACTTTATTTGGAAAAACATTATCCGCCGGTTCGGAGTTCCAAAAGAAATTGTGTGTGATAATGGCCCACATTCATAGGCACGAAAATCACAGAATTTTTTTAGAGCTGGCACATTAAACGGATAACGTCCGCACCTTACCATCCTGTAGCCAATGGGCAAGCTGAGTCAACAAACAAAATTATTATTAATAACTTAAAGAAGAGATTAGAAGAGTCAAAAGGCAAATGGCCAGAAGTTTTACCAAGAGTTTTATGGGTTTATCGAACGACAGCAAAAACAAGCACATGAGAAACTTCGTTTTCACTTGTCTACGGCACTGAAGGCTTAATCCCAGTTAAGATAGGTGGACCAAGTATGAGGTATACACATGCAACAGGGGAGTTAAATGAATAAGAGATGCGAATGAATTTGGATTTACTGGAGGAAAGGAGAGAAGCGACGCTAATAAGGATGGCGGCTCAGAAACAAATGATTGAGCGATACTATAATAGGAAAGATAATTTGAGAAACTTCAAGATTGGGGACTTTGTCCTCAAAAAGGTGTTTCAATCAACAAAAGCAACTAATGAGGAAAAATTGAGTCCAAATTGGGAAGTCTCTTATAGGGTTCGAGACATCGCTGGAAAAGAAGCATATAAGTTGGAAACCATGGATGGCAAGATACTACCATCAAATTGGAATGTTGTTCATCTGAAGAAATATTACTTTTAGACTAAGAAAGTACCCATGGACAAGTATCACTGGGTTATGAATTCATTTTGTTCTTTTGAATTATACTAACAATTTTAGATGATAGGAAAAATGCTAGCTCGTACCAAATGATGATATTAGACCCGAAAGACACGCGAAATACTAAATAATTCCCGGTCTAAGTTACAACCTTTCTGATGAAAAAAGGATTATGCAGTCATCATCTAAATATATATCTTCGAGTCTTGTTTGTATTTGCCTTTTAAGGAAATGGACCACAAGCAAGGAGTAATCTAGTGTTCGAGATTTCATACTTCAAAGCTCCAACACTGGAAGGGGGGGGGGGGGGGGGGGACAATGCATATAGAAGCCTGAATAAAAAACCTTTGAAGAAAACTTGGAAAGGCATAAACTTGCAAAAAAGACACGAGTTACGAGTTTTAGGTTAAGGCCAAAAATTAGTCACGGGATAATAGACCCGATTTTGTATTTCAAAAATATGTTACAAAGAAAGCAGTTATGAAAGTGTTGTATGCGTAAATGAAAATAATGTACGAAAGTTGAAAGTTCAAAGCATAAAACTTTCTCAATTTTTTTTTCATGTCTACTTTGTCTTTCATATATTTACATCAATATGAAGATGAGACGTCATCTTCATCAGCCCTATTTTATAAAAATCCGTGTTTATTAAAGTCACGAACTGTTTAAGCATTTTTAAATTTAAAGAAAAGGCTCAAATATCAAAGAGAAAAATAAACAGTAAAAGCAACCAAAACATATATTAAACATTGGGAAAACAAAGACATTATTTTATCATTAAAACCCCAAAAGAAGATAGGGGTAACCAAAAAAACAGCGTTCCCAAAATTTTCTCTGAAACAACCTACCAAAAAGTTGTGAGCAAAGTAACAAAATAAAAGTAGGAAAACAACTAAGGAGCATCATCTATGGGGGGCAACATCCACAGGAGCATCATCAAAAGGAGAAGAGGGATTAATTTGAGAAGAGGAGGCTTGAACATCAACCCCACCAGGAACAAGTCCATTTCCATCACCTTCGAGATCTTCGACTTCAGGTGAGGAAAATGTTAGATTTTAGTTTTAATGATGAAAAATAATACTACCTCTGTTTCAATTTATGTAAACTTGTTTGACCGGGCACACAATTTAAGAAAAGAGAGAAGACTTTTGAACTTGTGGTGTAAAACGAAGCACATATATTTTGTGTGACTATAAATCATTGCATAAAGGTAAATTGTTTCCAAATAGGGAAAGAGGTCATTCTTTTTGGCACGGGCTAAAAAGAAAATAGGTTCACATAAATTGAAACTGAGAGAGTATAATCAATAATTGCTTTTGGTGTAGGGACTCAAGAAAATCAATCATAACCAAAGTGAAAAAGGAAGATCATACATTAATGAGGATATCAAGACTGAAGTTCAGAGATTGACTGAAGCCATCAAGGAGAAGAAATCAGCGTTAAAAAGAATCAATCAAAAGCTATTACTGGAAGGTCCCAGATTTAAGGGAAATACAATCACCACGAATCAGCAAAGCGGCGGATATCAAGACTTAGAGATGGAAAGATGTCAAAGTCCACTCATCAAGGAAGAATAACGGGAATTAACCTTATTCTTGGGAAGAATCAATATGTGATTCCTTTCAAGGATCAAATCTCTTGGGTTTGCAATCTCTTCAGATTCTAAGGCCTCCTGGAAAGTATATATACGATCACTCTAGACTTGAGAATATATACTTTGATCAAACCATCTACCCTATCTTTGTTATACTCCAAACGAACATTGTAGTTCTATTAGATCTGTTGTGTAACAAGTGAGAGAAGAAAGAGAGAAAATCACTGGTGAGGCATTGTATCAAGAAAAGACGAGAGACATAAAAACTAAGCAGTTGGTGTAAAACTACACCTCTTCCTTTGTACTCAAGAAACTACGATCGCTAAAAGAGAAACCCATTGCAACCCAATGGGACTGGACTAGGATTCACATTGAATTTGAACCAGTAGAAAAACTTCGGTGTCTTTAATTCCTGCACTTTAATTTTGCACTTACTTATCTCGCTCTTATTTCTAGTCGACTAATTGGTAAACTAGTCAACTACTAATAACTAATTTTTAAAAATAAGAAATTCACCCCACCCCACCCCACCCCCCCCCACCCCTCTTGTACTTTCAGAAAAGCTTTGACGTTGCTGAGTTTTCTCAATAGCTTCTTTAGCCTTGGTGATTTCAGCATTAAGGTCAATACCCTCCTAGTTGGCCTCAACTAGAGTCTCGAGGTGAGTGTTCAAGAAAGCCCAGCTCACATCTAATGTTAGCTTATCCTCGAGAATCTCATAATCCTTCTCCCATCGGTCAATCCTCAGCTCTTCTTTCTTTGCTTCTGAGGCATCATAAGTTGTCTTCAAAGAAGCAAGTGAACTTTCAAAGAACTGAATCTTATCAGTAGAGGCACGGAGATCTTCCTGAGTTTGAGTAAGTGTTTGAACCAGCTCTCCCGCATAAACCTCCTTTTGATTAAGAAGTTCCTTCAAACTCCTTATTTCTTCAGTTTCCTTAGAAAGTTGTTCAACAAAGGAAGATTCAAGGATATCCTTGTCCATGCCAACCTAACTAGAAGAAGCTTTTCATTAGCTAATTCAGTGACAATCATTTTCATTTGTTGTTCCAAACTATTTTTCTCATTTGCTAAAACTTCTTTTTCCAATTGAAGACCTTCAAATTGTCCTTTCAAATTATCAGCCTCGGTGCAATAGTTTATAACTTACTGATCCGCCTGAACAACTCTTTTTATAAGCTTTGTACCAATCAAGTTTATATGCAAAAAATAAGAAAGATTTATGAGTAAACAAAAGAAGAGAAAGGAAATATAATTAATCTTGTACCTTCAAGGAAGAATAAACAATATCATTCATCAGGGTCAACGAGCTATGACTTTCCAACTTCGACTTCTTCGCGATACCTAGCATAGGTTTCAACCACATATCCACTTTACTAGATTTTCTCAACAAGTTCCCACCTTCAGGAACCTCAACAAAAACTCTTTTTATTGCCCTCTTGCTAGTGGAAGGTTCAGCTTCTACATGGAAGAAGTCACGGGAATGGCAGACAGAGTAAAGAAGCCACAGGGGTAGCGTCAGAAGTGGCATCAGGTAAGGACACTGGTGAGTTAACGGGGACTGAGATTGTAAGGGAGGCAAAGGGAAATTCTTTATAAATAGGCCCAAAAGCTTCATCATCTTTGAAGCCACGAGCAGACAATCTTTCAATAAAATCTTGGGAGTATCATTAACTTCTTCATCAGAAATCACTAAAGCAACAGTCACTGGATCATCCATGAGTCTGAAAGGGATTGAACTTAGTAAAGGTTCATGAGAAAGAATAGTTTCATCATCGAAAACCATGCGTCTCCTGACACGTGGCCTTCGCACCAAAGAGCCCTATTTAGTGTCTTCTTCACCATCAGAGCCACGAGCTCCATCAATCTTCCTTTTTGAAGAAGAAGAACTTAACAATTATTTCCTGAGAAAGAGTCACGGAAAGCCTTGTGGATGGAAAAGATGCGGGACTAATGCCACAAATAGGAAATCCTAGAAAAGAAAAAAGGGCAGAATAAGAAACTCTTGAAAAAACAAGGAAGAGAAGAGGAAAGATAGTAAGCGGAAGAAGTATCGTGCGTCTTCACTTTCCACCCAAATCATTGTGAAAGGTATTTCCAAGATCTTTTCTCCATAGAGGCAACATTTAGCAGTTTATCTACCCAAGCACAAAAGTTGAGAATTTCCTCAAAAACTTCCATAGTTGCTGAAAAAGTAGGCATGTGATCTGATGATAGGCTATAATTACGTATTTTAGTCGCTTATTACACTCTAGTTTACTGCACTTTAATTGAGTTTTAGCTTTAATCGCTAGTGTTTTGCACAAACTGTGTGTTTTATGCCTTGTAGGAGTGATTCCGAGCTATATAGATATCATGGAATGAATTTAAGTGACTTGGAGCTTTGAAATTTGAGTAAAATCTCAAGAAATAAAGTCTGGATCGTGTTCGGGGTCAAATTTGATAGTTAAGAACAAACGAAGACTCGAAGAGGCATATTGTGCACTATCTAGTAAAATGGACATAACTTTTTTATCCGAACTCAATTCGGGCTATATAATATATGGTTGGAAAGCTAACTCAAAGGTCTACAACTTTCATATTTTACGTTTTTCCAAATTCCAAACTGAACAGGGTGAAAAATGCGGTCAAAACCGAAACCGCGGACCTGACGCGGACTGGGGCAGAATACTTGTCGATGTGCGCGACCGCGCTAGTCTAGACCTGAAAAATCATCATTTTTTGCGTAGGAGAAGGTATAATTGTTTGGGCTCGACCCTACTTGGTATATATACAGGGGAGAACGTTATTTTTAGGAGATTGGATATATTTTGGACACAGATTCGACCTAAGGAGGCAGAGACACAATAGGAGCAAGGCGGGGAATTCTTCTATGAGTTTTTCCTTCCTCTTCTTATCTTTCATTGTTGGTTATGAATTTTAGTATTGTAATTTTACATACTTTTATGAATATCTAATTTGTTATCTAGGGTTTTGATGGAACCTTTTGTAGAATAAATTCTTGTTACGTTTTTATATAATTGAGTCGTAGTATTTTCTCTATTTGTTCAACTAAGTTCTTGTTGTAGTTGATTGAAGGGCCCTCAATTAGCTATGCATATTTAGTGTGTATCTGCTCGAGAGAGAGTACATGTTTAGGTAGTTGTTGAAAAACATCACTCCCAAAGTATAGGAGAGATCCATAACCGAGTGTTTAAAGGTTGGATTAGAGATAACGATACCTTGGGTGCAATCTAAAGTGAATTGTAATAAAAGTCAGCTAGCGTAGCTCGAGAGAGTGCGTCTCGTAAATGATCGTAATTTCTTGAGATAGAATTAAAGTAACATGAGTGTTCATGATTGATAGAGAATACTTAGGCGAAATTATAAAAGACATAGCGGGAAGGATTCCGACAATTGGGGAAATCATAACTCTAGACCTCCTTAGTTTTGTCTCAAATTCCATCCTTGTTAGTTGATAATTTTACTGCTTTATAATAGTTGTTAGTTAGTTAGTTAGAAATAAATATTATAATCTCTATAATTAGGAAATTGTTTGGACTTGTGATTCTTAGCAATATTGAACAATTATAGTTAAGCCTTAGTTCTCTGTGGGATTCGACTCCGGACTTGTAAACCGGATTATATTTGCAACGACCGCTTAGTCCTTTTTATAAGGCATAGTTGGGTGTGATCATGATCGCATGAGGTTTTTTCTTTTAAAAAAAGAAGAGAAAAGAAAAGAAAAGGGGAAAGCTTACGTGCAAATTTTCATTTTTATGGAGAAGGCATGTTTTCTTCACCCACTAGAGCACTAGTGGGAACAACAACAAAACGAGCATACCAACCATGATCCCTGTCATATTCAGGGCTAACCAGTACTCTCGTACTTTTAGCCACGAGAGAAAAAACTCCTTCACGAAATAGTTAAGAGAGTAAAGATGAAGCAATTGTCGGAAAGTGAAAGGCATAGAAGCAAGATCTGATAAATAACGAAGGCATGCAACATCCCTCCAAACAATGGGGCAAATTTGTCCAAGGCACACTTGAAATAACGACAAAATTCAATGATTACTGGGTTGATAGGTGATTTGAACCCTAAAGTAAACGGGTAAGTGTAAACAAAGGAATAACCAGTTTGGTATGAAGTAATTCTCTGGTTGGAATCGGGAACTAAGACTAGAAAATCTAGTTTCCAATAACATTCTCTTCGAACCAGGGAAATAAGACCAGTAGTAATTGAGGTTGGATAAAGGTCAGGAGGATTAAGGGAGGCTATAGATGAAACTTGATTTCTCATGGATTCACGATCAGTTATAAAAGAAATTCCTGAGAACAATCTCTGCAACTGTGGGTTTGCGCACTAGTTCATTTAAGTCTCTATTCCTAGAAGAAGATCTAAGGGTTAAAAGAGCCCTAGATTTAGAAGAAAAAGGTTTAGCAGCATTGCCATGGGAAGAGGTACCGCGATTAGATATCGAGCCTAGACTACAAAGTCTACCACTTCTCCTACTTCTAGTAGAGATAGTAGAAAGAGCGAGTTCATCAACAATCACAACCTTACGAGGGTCTGGTGTAGAAGAAGACATAATTGTCCAAAGAATTAACAAAGAGTGGATGCGGAAATACAAAGAAAGAGTAATATAGAGAATACTTTAGAAGAAAGATTTCAATAAATCAAAGAAGAATGAAGTATTTATAAGAAGACACGATCATCATTAAAAGTAGGTCATTATGAAGCGTCATAATGAAACAGTCACTTCGTGACTGACGCAGCCGCAGTAAAACCCTAAAATCCGCTTAAAAACTACATAACCAATCACTAGAAGCCACGTGATACGGACATTAAATAGACGTGACATACGTCGCAATGATTCTGAAGAAAACGCAATGGTACTCGAAAAACGGCGGCAAAGGATTCCTGCCACAAATACTTAACATTTCCTAAATATTCAATTGAAGAATATTCAGAAAGTGGGGTGGGGGGGGAGAGACTATATGTACTGGTGGAAGAAAGATGTCACGCGTGGAATGTTACTGAGTTGAGAAAGCATGACACGTGGTACAATGGTGTAGTGACAACTAGCATACTCAATTAGTGAAATTAAGAATACAAGAAAGATACGGATCATATACCCACAAGATAGTAAAGAACATAAGATCGAGCCTAAACAGTTGTCAAAGAAGAGGCGTGAGCAGAATGAATCAACGCCAAAAAGGAAGGAAGATTCATGAACCAGAAATAAATTAGCAAAGGGAATCGGAATCGTTATGAGATATTTATAGCTACGAATGTGTCGGTTATGGTTATCAACAATAACGCGCAATTAATACAATTAATGCTCATAATGAATTCGTCATAAATAGGGGGGAAAAGTTATGATTGAACACTTCTATATAAGGATATAAAATTTCACTTGTAAGGACAAGTTCCAAGCAGTACTGAAATATACTTTACAATTTCTTACTTTACCAATGCTTTTACTTAATTTGAGGGATTGACTGGCGTTTCATTCCTTATTTATTTTTGTTAAAGTACATTATTACGTTTATTTCTTTTTGCAAACGGATTGTCGAGGAAGCAACATACTATTTGGTTATCATTAACCCGATTTATAATAAATATATGCTTTGACAGAAAATCTATTTTTTGGTTAAACAAACCTCTCTTGTATTTGAATCACAGTTTAATTCTCAACCATATCCAAAATTAAGAGTATTTGTTGCGAGATTACTAGTATAACATATTGGAGTAAGTACTTGTGCATGTGCTCATGACTTGGAAATAACTTCTTGATTTGAACTTCCTTAAGTAAGGCCTCATATAAGAGAAAACTATTCAGACATGAAATGCCATGTGTTTCTGGTAGGCGTTCCCAGAAGGCGATCCTAGAAAGTGTGTTACATCTATAGAAGAGCCCCTCACCTCATTCTGAACCTATTTTGGCCTTTTGCTTTTCTTTTCTATGTTGTGAACTTCGATTTATTCCTGAATTCCAATCGGATATTTCCATTTCGTTCTTCCCGATTACTTATACTTAATTGTAACTTTTGTCAAATTGTAGTTATTGATCTCCCATACGGCTCTACCTATTGAGTTGAAGAATCACATCATTGTCGTTTTAGTTATAGATTTATAGAGGCGATTTTGAAGAGTCGAAATAGTTGAATCTGACACAAAGGCCCCCCAACATGAAGCTGTAAGTCTTCTTTTCGCTCTATTGCAAGTTTGAGATTCATAACCCACAAGATGGCATTTTCTCAGCTGTTGCTCTAAAAAAATGCCAAATTAGATGTATAAACTTCGGTTTTTTCCCTTCTTTTCAAGTCCTTTAAGAGCACCAAAAAGGCAACAAACCAACATATGAACCCCAATAACTCACAATATCTACAGTCTCCTTCCACAGTTTTCGCAGTTTCCCACTCCACTCCAATTAAGATGGAGACAGAATAGCCTGTGCACTCCGCAAGGATTGACAAAAAATACAGAAATCTTGGCCAGCATTTATGCGAGCAAATAGGGGGAAAAAAGATGCTTTCAATGTTTTGCACTTGCGATCAACATAACAGCACACGAGAATAGAACCTTCTCGTCCTATAAAACAATGCCAAGGCAACTAAAACTCCAAAAAGACTTACAGATGCTAAAATGAAATAAGATAACATGAAGCAGTGAGCGCCAAAGCACAAACTTCCTTCTCCTGATGCCTCTTTGTCATAAATATAGCCGATTACTCTGACAGATAGTATATAAGATCCCACAGGACTAGCTATGGAAATTGTATTGAAAATTGTACCCATATGGACCACGCCAAATATCTCTTTAGTTATGGTAGGCATCAACGACCACTGTGAGCCATAGCAAATGCCTACTAGCAATGAACCCACATACAGATTTCCGGGAAAACCTGAAGCGATAATTACATGGCCAGCAGTCATTGCTGCTAGAGTAAAGACCATGAATAATGGCCTTGGCCACCCTCTCCTGAGCAGAAATATATCTGATACATATCCAGCTCCAAGACGGCCAAGAAAATTCCATATACTCCAGAAAGAAACTAATGTACTTCTTGCCAATGTTGTGTAACCAAGTGATTCTCCAATCTGGCTAATGTTATTTATCGTTGCGAGTCCTGATCCCATCCCACATATCATAGCAACAAATAGAAACCAAAAGTCTATGGTGCACATGGCTTGCCACAAATTTTTTTGTTCATCAGGCTGCACGATAGAGCTAGCCTTACGCTGGACCGACTCTGTAGGCGCTTCATCATAATCCCTAAGATATCGAACAGCCAATTTACTAGGACTCTCAAATGCAGGTTCATCTATCAATAGAGAAGTAGAAGATGTGATTGATGGAGGCAGTCTCTCTAGATCAACCCTTTGGGCCTTGACTGCGACACTGATAGGAGAACAGAGTAGAGCAAGGAGAACCAAAAATGTAATAATGGTTGCCCACTGTGGGAAGACAAAGACATTCTCCAAGATTCTTAAGAGCAGTAGATATGCAGCAATAAACAAAGAAAGTAATAAAAAGCCATGCAGATGTTTCTCCTCATTTCTTGAAGGTGTCTGATGGACTCTCACCAAAAACATGAGCATCAAAGTAACTATGGTCGGAAGTAATGCAAGCATCAATATTAGAGAGCTTGGGTTGCCATTGGATAAGGTTTGATACACTTGTATTAGAATCGCCCCACTCAAGCCAAGAAACCCCTGGCTTAGCACACAACAAGATGCCTTAGCAGTAATTACACGAGAAATGTTTTCTTTTTTAAGAAAATAAAGATTAATCAATACGTAAAAGGAAATATGATGCTGCTCTTCAGACTCCAATAAATATATTTGATTAATCACAAAGACAAAATAGTGTTAAAACTCCTAGGTATAATAGATTGTGATTTTCTCATAATTGGTCAATAGTTGAAAATACTAGGTTCTCTTGCAGGTCTAACTAGTAATCGACAAGTAAAAAGAAAAAAAAAATGGAGTATGTAAATCAATCATAACGAACTGTAAAACTGATTAGTATTCGCTAATGTTTTCTATTGTTTGCAAATGTATGCATCTTCTTGTTCGTTTTCTGTCGCATATGATGTTCCTTTGAACTCGGAAGTCGGAAGGGTCCTTGTTAAGTTTAGAAAAGCTATTTTCGTCACATTACAGGTAGAATATTTCTAAGTGTCAGTTGTCCCGAAGAAGAATATTTGTCCTTGGAAAATAAATGAACATATGGAGTAGTAGGTAGACTAAGGCCAGCTGCTAGCACGCCTCTTGAAGGATTTTTAAGGAATAGTGTATGTAACACATTTTTTGCAGAAGTCTGACAATTGCTGTGGTGCTAGATCTACATATATTGTTATATTTAAGTATCTTAAAACCAAATAAAAAGAAAAGATATTTCCAACTTGGACTTCTTTATCAACACAAATAAATACTCTTGAACCAACTCCACAATTATTGAAGCTTTAACAGGCTAGTTTCTGTGTTAAAATATCATCACATGACAACTACATCAAACTAGAAACCAATCAGGGCTCTCATAGATTCTATTAAATTAAATGTCATTTGGTTATACATGCGGTTGCATTATTTTAATTGTTTTCGAACTCGCCTTCAAAAAGTTATTTGATAAAGTTGTTGTCAAAGAATTAAACCCAGTTTTTAAAAAAAACAGTTTCAAAGATGTACCTAAGCACCTAGCCAGGAAAGCTGCAAATATACATCAGAAGTATTCACAGTTAACCCTAAATTTTTCAAGCCATGAGAAATGTTTAAACGATCTGTTTAGACTTTTGTCGTTTGGCAACCAGGATAAACAGTGAAAGATAGAGTTACGTACAAAATTTATATTTTTCAGCTGTCAGATCATATGTCACCAAAAAAAGGAAAAAAACTTTATTCTTATCAATCCCAAAACGTGAAGCAACTCCAACAAGAGAATCCTTCACGGCTTTTCGATCCCCAAAACGTGAGCCATGGATAAACTCTTTGTTAGCAAAAGAGCTAGTACTATTTACAAGCACGCTACCAATAATCATTAGTCCAATAGCATTGAATATGAATAATGGGCAAGATGAAAATTAAATAATTGGAGCAAAATTTTCTAAATCCACCACGCAAATGGACATTAATATTAAAAAAAGCAGAAGTAGAAAATCACTCCTTAAAGTAATTGAAAATGATATCGTAATTCGTAACATACCTTCATGATACCAACAATAGTGCCACTGTGGTCCGGGAAGTTTTGAACGGCAGCAACGACATTAGCAGTATTAAGAAAAGTCTGAGCATGAGCGGCGATAAACATGAACAGGGACATAATAGCCACAGGCGGCCTGTGTATGATTCCGGTGACGGCAAGCCACATGAAGAAGTAACCGACAAAGCACTGGACCGCCCCAGCCAGATGGACAATCCATGGCCCACCGTGGAGAAGTGAGAAACGGCCTCGGTTGGCCGTGGGATTGGCGACGACAGCCGTATAAAGGAGGCCGGAGAGAATACCGGCGTTAGCGCCGATATCTTTGAAGACAGAGACGGTATCGAGAGTGGATTGATCGTAAGCTTGGGTGGACTTGAGCACAGGGGAGTAGATACCGAAGGTGTATGATGCGCCGCTGCTACACTGGATCCATATGCTAGCCACTGCTGCTAGCCATTTGCTACTCTCCATAGCAAATGTTCTGTGTCTCGGAGTAGAGTATAGCTGTCATGATAAATATAAAGAATCAATATGACGCATCTTATTCTCTCTTTTTTTAACTTATTTTTTTGGGTCTTTCTTTCGGAAAAGCTATTGGTTCTTCTTGAAAATTACATACATAATTAAGAGATAGTGTTCTAATGGTAATCTAATATATTTATAGTAGTAATCAATAATTAATACAATGAAGAATATTTGTGAGCTAATTATGAGATATGTTTCAAAATAGAATTCCTCTTTATTAGGAAGTTTACCTTTTTAGAGTATATATTTTATACATTTGTTGTAGAATATTTTATTCTATTACAAGCAGTAGATTATGGAATATTTTTAGAATCCATAGGTTCGTATTCAACAATGTTTACGATAAATCTTTAAATTAATCATATTATCTGCTTTTTCCATTAAAGTAAGTTTTAAAATATCTAATATTAGGTTTTAAAATATCTATTATTAGCGGTGTTGAGTTGTCAAAAGCACCTAATAATAAGCGTATTCCCCATTTTATTTTTTATTAGGATGGAATAATCAGGTGTGATGCGTGAACCAATAAAATAAATTTCCAAAAGAGATACAATAACGTGGTTCGGTCTATTGACCTAAGTTCACAAGCGGAGATGAGAAATTCACTATATAGAGAGTACAAAATATCGATAGAATAACCTCACAAAGAGTCAAACACCATTGGCCGGCTAACACTTGTCCCGAAATTCTATCCCTAAAAAAGACTTGCAAACCTCTTATGGCTATGTTGTGGATGTTACTAAATGAGAAGGAAGGGTCCTCAATTTCTAGAAGTCCGAAACATTTTCCTTCAAGAAAAAGAACTAGCCAAATATAAAATAATTATAATTTTCTTCTTGTAAACGGAAAAATTAATTATGGTAAATATGTTGCCCTTCCCTTCAAGAAATAGGAGAACCAAATATGGAAAGAAAATCAGGACAAACACCTAACAATTATTCGGCATGCAAACAAAGTCCCACACAAGTAGCTGAAAAGAATGGGAGCATATATATAAGGTGTATGGATCTCTTAATGGCTTGACGCCTTTTGGGGAATACCGTGTGGGCTTGGCCCAAATTGGATAATAGCACACCATGTTTAAGAGTTCATGGGCCGGTTGAGCCCAACAACTAGTAGCAGAGCCCAAATTTGATACGACGAGTACGGTGATAGCGAAGTGATGGTGCGCGATTCGATTTGCTCAACCTTATGAATTTGGAGATGCGCACACAAGAAAAATTGAGTTTTGGGCTTCGGTTGCCATAATATACTAACAATGTGGGTGACACACAGTAAATCTCGAAATTAACCTGTGGGTCGTGGTAATGTGCCATGTGGACCTTAGCTCGAGGGGAGGACCCATAGATCGTGGTATGGTAGCTAAAAGATTGAAAGTCTACATATAAGGTATAGGGATCTCTTAATGGTGTGAGACATTTTGGGAAAATATGTGAGGGTTTAAGTCAAAACGGACAATATCACAACATGTTTAAGAGTTCTACGGGCTGGTTGAGCCCAACATTTTTTTTCTATTTTGCCTTTTTTTTGGAAATTTGGAGAACTAAACTTATTTTTGTAGGGCTTAAACTTGCACCACATTCTTCTCTTATGGTTGTAAAATATTACAAATATCCTTTATTTATCATTGTGAAAGAAAAACTATTTTCTCATGTGCGAAAAGCAAGTTAGCAACTTTGTACGTCAAGAAAAATGGGATAAGAAAAGTGACATTGAGGAGGGACTAGGGCACGAAAACTCTCTCAACGCAGGTTTGCTAATGTGGGCCATCCATGGGGAAATGAGCTCGTGTTCCATCCCAGAAGGATCTCCTAGCTCAAGCAACAATATCACGAGGTCAATTTCGGCAAAAGAAGGATGTAATTGAAGTTCAAGTAGTTGAAGAAAGCAGTAAGTCGATGAATGATACGACACCAGTCGCAAAAGAACATGAAACCAATTGAACAATAACATCGTCGAAAATATCATGGACAGAGGTTGTGCAAAGTCCAAACACTATCCTTAGGCTCTCTTGGGCGGAGGAAGTCGAAGCAATGGAGGAAGAGGAGAAGAAGAAACTTGTGTGGGACAACTTTGACATTTGTAAGACTTCAAATGCAGGATATAAACTAGAATTTATCTCCCCAAATGTACAAGGTGATGCTACAGTGTGTGAAACAGAGATAGAAGACATAAAATCAGGAAAAATGCAGTTGTCTGCTATGACCTTGGGGCTTTCCCACATTTCAATATTTTAAATGGTTATACTCCATAGATTACGGGAGAAGCATGGAATTAACAAAGTTTCAATGCTAAGAAATGAAATTGTGTTGGTGAGATTTGACTCAGAAGTGGGGAAGAATGAGGTTATTGAATGTGAAATATACCATTTTGACAACAAGCCGTTCGTAGTCAAAGCTTGGATAACAGACATGGAGTTCACGTGTGAGGAGCTATACATAATGCCTATATGGATACGATTTCCAGTATTGGATTTTAAATATTGGAGCCCTAAAGGATCGAGTAAAATAATAAGTTTATTAGAGAAACCTATTATGGTTGATAAGAACACAGAAAAGATGACAGGGCTTAATTTTGCTCGTATGTTGATTGAGGTGTAAATGGAAGCACAAATGTCATACAAAGTTTGGTTCGGGAATGAGAAGGGATCTTTGAATTAACATAAGGTTATGCATGATTGGAGGCCTAGCTTGTGCAACTAACAAGTATGGGCAAAATGAGGAAGAGTGTAGAAAGAAGAAGCAAACTGCATTTTCAACTAAAAAAATCCAACCAAAGAAGCGGAAAAGGAAGCTGAGCCAAAGAATTCTAAGGCACAACAAGCAACTAAAACTTCTAGCCTGGCATGACATACTGGGAACCAAAAATAGCAACAACCAGATAATAGATGGGAAAATGAAGAACAAGGTGAATGAAGGATGGATCACACCAATGCATACAAGTAAACAACAAACACACAGCACTCGGCAGGCAGGGAAGCACCAGTCAACACATTTCAGGTGCTGGCAAAATTAGGGACAAGTAAGCAGTTACAAGATAGTAGGGCTAATACTGCGGGAGGCATATCTATTCCCAGCTTGGGGAACGGATAGTTTACTTTGCTGTAATGTAAGAGGCTTTAATGGGCCTAATAAGAAAAAGTAAGTTAAACTCATTTGCAATAAGCAGGAAGATGGATTGATCGGATTGGTAGAAACCAAAGTAAAAGTCAATAAAATAGATAAGGTAGCAAGTAGTATGTTTGGTGGCTGGACCTTTGTAACCAACCTAGATATGCATTACAAAAAGGGAGGTTGTCGCTCACTTGAAGACCAGACTACTTTCATCTTAACGTCCAGAGCAAGATAACTTAAGCAGTTACATGTAGAGTGCATTATGTGACTGGGCAAAGATCATTTCTCGTTACTATGGTGTATGATTTCAATAGTGGGGAGGAAAGAAAAGAGCTCTGAAACTACCTGAATGCTACATGTCAAGGGTGTCAGGAACCTTGGATCATCATGGGTGACTTTAATGCAGTTTTGAGAATGGATCACAAAGTAGGAGGCCTTCATATTACTGTAGGGAAAATTAGAGATTTTCATGAGTGTGTGAAAACATGTGGTTTAGTTGAAATGCTACAGCATGAGAACAGATACTTACGGAATAACAGAAGAGGAGGTCAAAGAATTTTTCAAAGATTGATTGGGTGTTTGTCAACAGGGATTGGCTGGACAGAATGCCCACATAATATTCTACTTTCTCTCCTAAAAGAGTGTTCACCTAGTCAATGCTCCATTTCCAAGGTAGACACCTTTTAAGTTTTGTAAAACATAATCACAAACATCCTCACTTGTTGGAGATAGTAAAGGAAGGATGGGACAAACAAATTGAAGGATTTATTATGTTGCAAGTAGTGAGGAAACTGAAATTACTGAAAAGGAAATTAAAGGGATTGAAGAAGGGAGATACCAGAACTATAGTGAATGAAGTTAATGACTTTAGGGAAGAATTATAACAAATACAAGAGCAACAGAGATGCAACCAACAGACACCACACTCATGCAATTCGAGAAAGAACATATCAGAAATTGAGGCAAAAGTCATACATGGCAGAAGTATTGTTGCAGCAAAGGAGCAAAGCTACGTGGGTGAAGCTAGGTGATGACAACCCTAGCTATATCTATTCAGTTATCAAGCACAAAAGACTTCAACAGGCAATCACACAGTTGATGGATAAACATGGTGAATTTCAATATAAATCCACATGTGATGACTCGATAGGTCATCTTATAATTTAAACCTAATCCTGTGATCCGAAACCTTTAAAAGTTATGTTCTAGCCTTTCTCGATTTGCGTGCGCATTTCGGGCGTCTTTCCAAAAAACTTTTATGTTAAAAACTGATAAAAATAAGAAATTTTACCTAAAACTTCATTTGAGTTGACTTCGGTCAACATTCTTGGTAAATGGACCCGGATTATTGTTTTGACGGTCTGGGTGAGTCCGTACCGTGATTTGGGACTTAGGTATGCTCAGAATCAAAATCGGAAGCCCGTAGCCCGAGATATCGGACTATGTCGAAATTTGAAAGTTGAAAGCTTAATGAAATTGAAGTGTTTGACCAATGTTTGACTTTTTGGATAACGGGTCCGTATTTTGGTTTCGGAACCCGGTATAGGTCCAATACTTAAATTATGACTTATCTATGAAGTTTGATGAAAAACATAGTTGATTATATGTGATTCGGACGTCCGGTTGTGAAAATAGGATTTTTAAAGTTTTCTTGAAAATTTCATGTGATTTGGGGTTCAATTCGTAGTTCTAGGAATTATTTTGGTAATTTAATCGCGCGATCAAGTTCGTATGATATTTTTAGACTTATGTGCATGTTTGGTTTGGAGCCCCGAGGGCTCGGGTGAGTTTTGGATAGGCTACGGAGTGATTTGAACTTAGAAATATTTGATGGTGTAACTGATCTTGTTGCAGACCCATGAGAGATTCGCATTTGCGAGCTCCTCATCACAAGTTCAAAGAGGAGCTGGGCCACACAGGTTTCGCAATTGCGAAATAAACTTCGCATTTGCGAAGTTGGTCTGGGGAGGGTAGCCTTCGCATTTGCGACGATTGTGTCCCATTTACGGTCATCCAATGTTCGCATTTGCGAACATTTCCCCGCACTTGCGAACTATGCAGAAATGAGAAGGGGTTTGCATTTGCGATGCCTCCTTCGCATTTGCGAAGCCCAGGTCGCAAATGCGACATCTGCAGTGAAAAGAGGCTTAGACAGAATTTTTGATTCATTTCCAAAATTTCAAATCCTAGAACCCTAGAGGCGATTCTTCAAAGACCAATTCTTCCCCAAAACTTTGGTAAGTGATCCTAACCCACTTTATTTTAATTTTCCATCACATTTCATGAATTTCAAATCTAGGATTTTCATGGTAGAAATTGGGGGTTTGGGTAGAATTAGAGATTTTTAGGAAATTAGAATTTAGGCCTCAAATTGGGGTCGGATTTCAAAACTAATTACATAATCGGGCGCGAGGTTGAATGGGTGAATGAGTTTTGGTCTGAACCTCGCAGTTTTGACCAAGCGGGCCCGTAGTCGATTTTTGACTTAGTAGGGGAAAGTTTGGGAAATCAAAATTCTTGCATTGTAATTGATTCCTTTAGAAATATTTGATATTATTGAGTTAATTGTGGCTAGATACGAGTGGTTTGGAGGTGGATACTAGAGGAAAAGCGGTAATTGAACATTGAGGGGCCTGTGGACGAGGTAAATGTTGTGTCTAACCTTGACTCGAGGGATTAGGAACCCTTGACTTATTTGCTATATGAAATTCATCTGAGCAGCATATATGTGAGGTGACGAGTACTTATGCGCCTCCAATTTGTCTATTTTTGCCAGTTTCTTTCCGGTTCTTCTCATATTGTCTCTTTCCCTGCCTTAACTGTTACATGCTTTACTTGTATTTCCCTGTTTATTTGCTACTTGTTAGACATTGCTTCTCTTTGTTGAAGGTATTAGTTATTTCGTAGCTTCATTGTCTCCTATTATTTGCTTAAGCTGGTTATCGGTACTTTCATGTTATATTATGGATTGGTCTCACTGAGTAGTATTACTTGTGTAAATTATCATAGTGTACAAGCTTCCTAATTGTTTTGGTTTGAAGTTAAGACTTATGAAGGGTAATGTGATTTAAATTGTGAAATTTATGTACTTACTGAATAATTGATACTAATATTGTGGGATCGGGTTGCACGCTACAACAGGTGGAATCAGGGTGATATATTGAGGAGGAATAAAGGTGAAATGATATGTATGGTGGGATCTGGTTGCACGCTGCAATAGGTATAATAAGGATGGGTTGTGATTGTGATTATTGTGATATGGTGAGATCGGGTTGCACGCCGCAACATGTGTAATAAGGGTAGATTGTGGTGTAATAAGGGTGAACAGTGATTGTCATTATTGTGATATGGTAGGATCAGGTTGCATGTCGCATCACTTTTATTTATATTCTGTTGTTTATGTTAATATGAGGAAGTAAGGGAGGCATATGATATGTACAGTGGGATCGGGTTGCTCGTTGCAACAACCTATATGTTTATATTTTTCCTTGACTGTGTTAGTTGTACGGTAATCTTAAATTGCACTTAAAGATTGGTAGTAGATAAACACTAATGAAATACTTTGAGAGTTGTATTTACTTCTTGCAAGTTACTGTTTCAATTTATTCTGTTTTCTTTTCTGCCTTTATTATATACTGTATGCAGATTATATTGTGAGTGTCCCGCCGTAGCATCGTCACTCCTTCGTCGAGGTTAGGCTCGACACTTACCAGTACATGGAGTGGATGTACTGATACTGCACTCTACTCTTCCTGTACAGATTTTGGAGCAGGTTCGGGCCGATCGAGAGGTTGTAGGATTCCCTTACTAGGAGACCCAAGGTAGTCTTGTTGGCGTCCGCAGGCCTGGTGTCCCCTCCTATACCCTATACTTTACTGTTTTCCTTATTTCGCAAACAATTGTATTTTTCTTTCGAACAAATACTTGTAGTAAAAATCTTAGTATGTTCGTGAATTGTGACACCGGATTCTGGGAAGTAACAGTATATAGTCAAAGTTGTTATATATATATTTCCGTGTTCATTTCGACTTGTTATAGCTTGCTTATTGTTAATTTGAAATGTAAAGAATTGGATAATAAACCTCTAACGTTGGCTTTCCTAGCAAGTGTAATGTTAGGCGTCATCACAGTCCCGAGGGTGGGGATTCTGAGTTTTAAAAGGGGTTTGCAAGTTTTGAAGAGTCGCCACCTAACGAGTTAAGGTGCGTTAGGGCACCTATTTGGGTTCATTTACGAACAAGTTTTGATAACCAGAGATAGGGTAAGGGCTTGAAATTATCCTTAAGGGAAGGTGTTAGGCACCCCTCAGAATCCACAATTATAGTTCCCAGCCAAACAATTTTTGTGAATTTGTACAAGTAGAAAATATGCAATTAATGATTAAGAAAAGAAGGTAGTTTTTGAAGGATTTGCAGTCTAAGCACACATGTGTTACTAAGTTTGAGAAATGTTTAATAGTGAAGTAAGGTTCTGAAATAGTTATATTCTAAGCATGCATATGGGATAGGGGATGTCCTAGGTTTGTTTGTCATATGGATCACATCAATGCAATACCCAGTGTGTCACTCCTCAAATAGGGGATACACGTGGTATTAGCGCACCGGTCATCATATCCATATCTACCCTTCCCACCCCGTAAAGGTAATTAAAACGGATGTTGGTCTACGACCTCTATTGCGTGTTGTTACCCGTCCCTTCCTAATAGCCCTGGAGGAGTTTAGGACTTCTATCATATGAGAGAGGTTCTAAGCAGACCCTTTGGTTCAAAGGTAAAATACTAGGGCGACAGATAAAAACAAATAGGACTGCAATTAAGGGAAAGCACAGAAAGTAGATAGAAAGCTCAGATATACCTCCACAAGTAATGCAGATAACAACACGACTCATACACAGATTAGGTCCACATTTGGATTCAGAATCCTAAAGCATGGTATCTAGGTGATTTTAAAACATAACATAGAGGCAAATTTGTTCTGTAATTCAGAGAGGGAGTCCTAACCAATTTTGCCTACTGATTTTAAACCCGTTGATAGTTAAGCAGCATACATAAAGGAGCAAATTTCTAATTTTAATAATTTTGGCACCTAAGGCTTGCCTAGGTGTAAGACAGTGTTCCAGTTATCAGAGTTACTTAGAGAAACTGTTTGAATTGAATTACTAAACAAGCTGTCTAAGTGTCCAGAATTCTGGATATGTTATCAGCTATGTGACTCTGTTTTTACCAATAATTACACTAGAGATGCCTAAGCGGATATGAATGCAATCCTAAAGGCATGATATCTAATGCACAGAAAATGCAAAGTGATGTATATGCGGGCCTACTCAGGATTTTTCTAGATGCATAAGTGTTACAACATTTGAACATGCTTTCAGAATATGAAAATGACCTGCTTATTAGCATTGTTTTTATTCTAAGGCAGGATCACTAAGTGTACATGGCAGTGCATAACATAATGGTAAAGTACTAGTTGTTAGCATATTTTAACACAAAACTTTTCTAAGTGATATAAGGATGCATATGCTGAAACAGTAGACCTGGGACCTAAGGGGGCATGATTTCTAATGCATGCATTGAATACATGAGTCCTACACAGGATTTCTATTGCGCAGATAGAAAGTAAAACCTAGAGCATGATTTTTACTTTTTTAGCATGCATAGTACCCATCCCTTTTCACTATCCATCCCCAAAGTTGTTTGCAATAATTATTACAAACCATTTGCACAAATTACATAATTGAAATGAGAAAAGAATAAGTTATACTATAGGGAGCCTACTGATAGGCCCAGAATCTCCAGAATATCTCAAGTGCCATTGGTTCACAACCTTTCACATGATCCAAGTGTGTCAAAGTTCCCTAAGGATCTTAAGGGATCCCGGACAGTGCTCACACCCAGATTCATAACCAAACTGAGTAAGTGCAGCGTGGAAAAGCCAGCTCTAATGTGTCAGAGTTCAGAGGGAGCTCATATGGGTCCCTAAGCAATCACACATTAAAGGGGCAGAACCTAGACTTCTAAGAGTATATGGGAGAGTGCTTGACATAATTTTAAAAGAGTTGAGTTGGAAACAGTTTTCTAAAATAATTGTTTTGAAATAGGATTTGGAGAACAACATAAGAGTTTGATTTTGTGAAAACCAGTTTGAGGAGTAAAATAAACACGACAATCAGCAACTCAAAAAAAACCATACATAGTTCAGGAAACAAAGACAAACAGGGAAAAGGGATTGGGGACAAGTAGTTCATATGTGAAAGCATATTTGCACACAGGTTGCCAGAAACTTAACAGCATTAGATTGAGGGGTGCTAAACAGAGTTACACGTTGGGTTTAGGGGAAGGTTTCAGGATTACATAGTAACTAAGTGTCATAAATACATGCTTGTAGTGTTAGGAATCATGGGTAAGGCAGAATCGTAGTGAAACATGTAAGAAAGCAATAGACATGTTGAACTAGAGGAGAATGGAGATCACATAGATAAAATAGACATGTTGATTGCAAGGTAAACAACAGAACCACAAGTAGAAGCATAAGAGAAATAAAAGAAAGTGCAATACAAACAGAAACATATCATTTTGGATGTTGTAAACTTAAACAGAAAACATACCAGTTGAGTGAAAGAATGAGTGCAGAGTGAAGAGCAGTAAAGTGTAGAGCAATAGAGCAGTAGTAGAGAAATAGAGTTGTAGAGCAGTAGAGCAATTGAGCAGTAGAATCACTCAGTCTTGGCTTTCAGCCGACTGAGTTGCAAGTAAACAACAAGAGAAGCAAGAGAGTATGTGTGTGTGTAGAAGAGAGCTTAGAACAGTGTGTATGTTCGTGTGTTATGCTAAAGAGAGAGTAGAGTATTTATAGTTTTAAAAACTAGTAGAGAAATAAGGTAAGGAGTATTAATTTAACATAGAATGCCAAATCAGAATCAATCAAAGACCTGGACTCCCTTTAATTAGGGAGTCATAGTTCAAACGGGCACAATCTGGGCTAAATAAGGAAAAGAATCAACTGTAAAGCTGATTTTCACCATAATGGAAGTAGTAAAGTATATGGCATGCAATTAAGACTAAATACAGAATATTTTCAAGTAAGGAAAGTACATGTTAAATAATTAACAGCATATTTGTGCACATAAATAAGGTAGAATACAGTTTTAATTCTGAAAATTAGTTCAAAGAATCACGAGTGAGATTGAATATCACAGGGAATCAACACTAACTAAGGAAAGTATCACACAAGTAAGGAAATAATTTCAAAATCGGTAAAGAGCTCTAAGGAAAATACACAAGAATCACATCTTTGAGAAAAGATATCACAGCTCTGAGGCAAGTCGATAGAATTAGTAGAGAGTATTATGTAAAAAATCGATACAACAAATAATCAAGCCTGTTAAACAATGAATAGCACAAAATCAGAGAAACCCTAAGCAAGTAGTAGAAGAACAGTAGAGATTCAGAAACCTTAGCAACAAATCGGAGCAAGAAGCATAGAACACATAATACATTCATGAGAGTCCAGAAAGTTCATAAGACACACAAACAACATTGCAAACAGATTCAAACTTTCAAATCGAACCCAGAAGTATTAGGGTTTCTAAACAAAATAAATCGAACAAAGAAACGACTTAGGTGATGTTTAAACATGCTAAAAATCACAAGTAATTTCTAAAATTAGAAAGAAATTATTTTGCAAAAGGGGTTTGAAGCCCTAGTCTGAAAAATGAGAAAATCGTTTGAAATCAAAGAAATCTTTTGAGGAAAACATGTGAGAACCTTAAAAGACACATAGATCCGTCACAGATCTAAAAAGATCGAAAGATTTAAAATTAGGGTGTCCAGAGAAAACCCAGAGAAGGAGAAGAAAACCCAAGATATTGTCGGCCTTAGGCTGGAAAGTGTAAAGATCTTACTCGAACGGCCATAGGTGGCCGGAGAATATGGCATTAGACCGGAGATGGGAGTGAACCGCCTCAGGGTCGCTTGAGATCCTTCACCGATGACACAGGTGTGAAAGATGGATCCATAAGGTCGATGAGAAGTGGAAACTTCATGGTTTCCGGCGAGGAGGTGGCCGGAGAGGGGGGAGACACAGCTCAGGAGACGAAGGTTCTAGAGAGAGTTGAGAGGATTCAAAGAGAGAGACGGTTGAGTGTTACGAGTGAGGGGAAAAATGAAATGGGGGGGGGGGGGAGTCGTTAAGGAGTTAATATGGTAAGGATTAATCTGGGTCGTTGATTTGAATTAATCAACGGCTCAGATCGAACGAGGGGTTTGAGCCGGGTAATTTGTGAGGACTAGGCTGGGTAATTTGTGAGGACTGGGCTGGGTAATTGGGTTAGTTTACTGGGTTAGGGGTCCGGGTTAATTAGGCTAGAATTAAAATTAAAAGTGTCTAATTGTTAAATACTCATAAAAATAGATAAATAATTTATAAAAATGGCTAGTAATAATAAAAAATAAAATTGATGCTTAATAGATTAAATTAAAATGACTAATTAGTTTTTAAAAATACAAATGATTAATTATTGAGTAAAAATAGCACAAAATATATAATTAGGTTATAATTGCAAAGTTATTGCAATTATAGCCAAATAGTGCTAATTCGGCTAATTGTGAAATAATTTGGTCTTAGTAGGACCAAAAATGATATATTAATTCAGTTCATGGTTTTGAAATCATTTGTAATGCAATTTATGATTAATTATTAAAGATGAAAAGTACTGGATAAATTAGAATAAATTAATAAAATATGGGAAAATTGTAGAAAAATACCAATTGTTATAAAAAAACTAATTATGAAAGTATATATGCAAATATAAAATAATTTGAGGAAAAATTGGGTATCAACAATAGTCAAAGTTGTCTTGAGCTTCTGAAAGCTCGCCTCACAACTCGTCTAACCATCTGAACGGGGCACCCTTCTAGGTCAACGTGGTCAACGGGGCTTGTATAGATGAAAACCCCTCCACAAATCGACGGTAATAGTCCGCCAAACCCAAGAGGCTTTTGATCTTCGTGGCTGAAGTAGGTCTAGTCCAGTTCTGAACTGCCTCAATCTTCTTAGGACCTACCTGAATGCCTTTTATTGATACAAAGTGGCCCAAGAAAGCGACTAAATCCAACGAAAACTCGCACTTCAAAAATTTAGCATACAATTGGCTGTCTCTCAGAGTCTAAAGCACAATCCTAAGGTGTTACTCATGCTCCTCTCGACTGCGGGAGTAGATCAAGATGTCGTCAATAAACAAAATCACAAAGGAGACCAAATAAGTCTTGAACACTCGGTTCATCAAATCCATGAATGTTGTTGGGGCATTTGTCAACCCAAAAGACATCACTAGAAACTCATAATGCCCGTAACGAGTCTGGAAAGCTGTCTTAGGGACATCAGATGCCCTAATTCTCAACTAATGATAGCCCGATCTCAAATCAATCTTCGAAAACACCTTGTCACCCTGAAGCTGATCAAATAAGTCATCAATCCTCGACAATGGATACTTGTTCTTGAGGGCGACTTTGTTCAACGTCCGATAATCTAATACATCCTCATAGACTAATATTTCTTCTTCACAAACAACATCGGTGCACCCCAGAGCAAGAAACTAGGTCTAATAAATCCCTTGTCAAGCAAATCCCGCAAATGTTCCTTCAATTCTTTCAACTCTGGCGTGGCCATCCGGTATGGCGGAATGGAAATGGGATTAGTGCCCGGAGCCAAATCAATACAGAAATCAATATCCCTATCGGGCGGCATCCCTGGCATGTCTACATGAAATACCTTTGGAAACTCACGAACAACTAGCACGGAATCCATGGAAGGAACCTCTGCACTAGAATCACAAACATAAGCCAAACACCCCTTCTCGACCATACCTCGAGCCTTCATATAAGAGATAACCCTACTGGTAGAATGGCCAGGAGTCCCTCACCACTCTAATCGAAGCAACCCCGTCAAGGCTAAGGTCTCTGATCACACCCAACTATGCCTTATAAAAGACAAAGTGGTCGCTGCAAATATAATCCGGTGTAAGTCCGGAATCGAATCCTCAGGGAACTAACCTATCTATTACAACTTTCGGTGATGCTATTAAAAGTTCAAACAAATTCCGGATGCAATAAGTTTCTCAATACTTGTTGGGATTTATTAACTAAAGAAACGAATATCCAAAACTAACAATATTTAACAATAAAGATACTCAATGACAAAAAGATCTAGGGCAGTGATATTCCCAATTGCTAGACTAATTCTGACTCTTTTTCTATAATCTCATTGTGTCCTTCTAAGAGGATTATGAGCTATGGGTTACTACAATTATCTCTCGATCAACTACAGTAATTTACTAGAGCATTCTCTCGAACTACTCTAGCTGATAACTGTTACAGATCTAATTTATCCCACCAAAGTTTCGTTATTTCTAACCCCATTTTTAAATTTAAGTAATGAATCTCTTCAATTACCCAAAAATGATGTTGTTCAACAACAATCTAACCTAGTATTCTTTCTCGATCAATACAAGGCAATTAGACACGATTAATCAAGGGCTCATTCAATTAATCACCATACACAACATAGTTGAACAATCTTAGATAAAATCCGTATTGATTATAACAACAATGAGTCAAAATCTCATCTAATAATTGGTTCCATCAACCCTAGATGAGTTGTTTAGCTACTCATACTAAAACACAATAAAAGCTTAAAATAAATCATAATTCTCAAAATAAAGATAAAAGAAGGAGAATAGAAAAAATCTAATTGTATCTTGGTCTCCTCACACTTGTTCTTGCCTCTTAATTGAGTCTAAAACAAGCTTAACCCCCTCATAGACGAGTCCATAGTGTTTAAATAGGGCTAGGCTGATATAATCCCATTTTTTACACTTCAGTCCTTCAAGCACAACATTGGCCTTCCGGGGATGGTATATAATGGTTATCATAGTCCTTAAGAAACTCCAACCACCTCCGCTGATGCAAGTTAATATCCTTCTGCTTAAACAGATGCTGCAAACTCCGATGATCAGTGTAAATCTCACAATGAACACCGTATATCTTCAAGGCGTGAACAATATATGCTAACTCAAGATTATGGACAAGATAGTTCCTCTCATGAGTCTTTAACTGGCGCGAAGCATAAACAATCACTCTATCCTCATGCATCAGAACACACCCAACACCGATCTGTGAGGCATCACAATACACTATGTAAGAACCAGAAGCTGATGGCAGAACTAGAACTGGAGTCGTGGTCAAAGCAGTCTTGAGCTTCTGAAAGCTCTCCTCGCACTCATCCGACCACCTGAATGGAGCACCCTTTTGGGTCAATTTGGTCAATGGTGATGCAATAGATGAGAAACCTTTCACAAAACGACGGTAAAAGCCCGTCAAATCAAGAAAGCTCCGAATCTATGTGGTTGAGGACGGTTTGGGCCAACTCTGCACTGCCTCTATCTTCTTTGGATCCACCTGAATACCCTCACTGGACACCACGTGCCCCAAGAATGCCACTGAACTGATCCAAAACTCACACTTGGAGAACTTTTCATAAAGCCTCTCCTCCCTCAACCATTGTAACACAATCCTCATATGCTGGCATGCTCCTCCTGGCTATGAGAGTAAACCAGGATCTCATCAATGAACACAATAACGAACTAGTCAAGATAAGGCTGAAACGCAGTGTTCATCCAATGCATGAATATTGTTGGGGCATTAGTCAGCCCAAATGACATCACAAGGAACTCATAATGGATATATCGGGTCCTGAAAGCTGTCTTAAGAATATCCGAATCCCGAATCTTCAGTTGGTGATACCCTGATCTCAAATCAATCTTGGAGAACACCCTCTCTCCCTGAAGCTATTCAAATAGATCATCAATACGCGGCAAAGGATACTTGTTCTTGATTGTGACCTTCTTCAACTGCGTGTAACCAATGCACATCCTCATAATACCATCCTTCTTCTTTACCACTAGAATCGGTGCACCCCAAGGTGACACGCTAGGCCGATTAACCCATTATCAAGGAGTTCCTAAAGTTGTTCCTTTAGCTCCTTCAACTCCATCGGTGCCTTACGATACGGTGGAATAGAAATGGGATGAGTTCCCAGCACCAAATCAATACCGAAGTCAATATTCTTGTAGGGCGGCATGCCAGGCAGGTATGCATGAAACACATCCGAAAAATCACGCACCACCGGAACAGAATCAATAGCATGGGCCTATGCACTAACATCCCTCACGAAGGACAAATAAGATAGACAACCCTTCTCAACCATCTGTTGAGCCTTAAAGTATGAAATCACTCTACTGGGAACATAGTCTATAGAACCGTTCCACTCAACCCTCGGCAACCCCGGCATCGCCAACGTCACGGTCTTAGCGTGACAATCTAGAAGAGCATAACATGGAGACCTCCCACCAGACGGGGACACTGTCTCCTTATGTTATCAAACTCTCCACACTCGTAGTAATCTCCAGTGCTGGTGCAGGGGGCTGAAGGGAGCCCCGAGCACCGGGATAACTAGTATAAGGACCTGACATAAAAGAACTCTGACCCGATCGAGCACAGGATGAACTCTGCGCTGGGAGGGAACCGAGAGATGAATGGCTCTGCGGATAACTGTGTGAACCATGGCCAGCTGGGCGCGTCGTCTAAGCATGTCTGAAAGGACGACCCCTACTGTGTTGGAATTGACCCCTAGAAGGAGCTCCGCAAAATCCACCATGTCTACGAGGCCTCTTGGCCTCCCTCTCAACCTTCTCCTGATTGCGAACCATATCAATCTGACGAGCAATGTCGACAACCTCATCAAAAGTAGCACCAGACACTCTCTCTCTGGTCATAAGCAATCGCAGCCAAAAAGTGAGTCCATCTATGAACCTCCTGATCCTCTCCCTTTCTGTGGGAACCAACCAGATAGCATGGCAGGCCTACTTCGAGAATCACTTCTCATATTGTGTCACAGACATATCACCCCGACGAAGCTGCTCGAATTGTCTCCGCAGGTCCTCTCTGCGGGGCTGAGGTACAAACTTCTCCAGAAAAAGGTCGGAGAACTGCTACCAGGTAAGGGGTGTGGCGCCGACCGGCCTACGCCTCTCGTAAGCCTCCCACCAACTGAATGCAGCCCCAGAGAACTGAAAAGTAGTGAACGAGACCCCACTGATCTCTAGAATACCTGTTGTACGGAGTTTCCTCTGGCACATGTCCAAGAAGTCTTGTGCATCCTCTCCCTCTGCACCACTGAAAGATGGAGGTTAGAATCTCCCAAACCTCTCCAACCTATGTTGCTCATCCTCGGGCATAGCAGGAATCACATAGTCCTGAGCAGCTGTGACCGGCTGGGCTAGAGGTGCCCTCGGTGTCTGGAGTCCCTGTATTACCTGCTCAGGTGTGCGAGCGGTAGGAGACTGAGCAAGTCGGAACAGAGACCGTCTGAGCAATACTGGTGCAAACGGTCAAAATCTGAGCGCGCACGAACTCAACAACCTTCGTGACTGTGCACGCCTGGATCTGCACATGAAGTGCAGGGTAGCAGGAGTACAACCAACTCAGCAAGTAACAGAAATAAATAAGGAACTGAGATGCAATGACGAGCTAAACAAAATATAGTTCATTTCAGAAACTTCTACAATGAACGTATACGTGAGTAATTTACGGAAATATATAACAAATCAGCTGCATATTTACTGAGTTCAGGTAAACCAGGCATAAAACTTCTAGAAGTTCAAATAATAACATGAATCAGCTAAGAATAGCAACAAAGCAAGACAAATACAACCTCTTAGGATAACAATCCCTCAAGCCCTCAATAGCTCAATACTCGGCTCTCAGCCCTCAAAAGGTACCTGCGCTCATTGGGGGTGTACAGACTCCGGAAGGGCTCCTTCAACCCAAGCGCTATATCGTTGCGGCGTGAAACCCGATCCAATCTCGTTGCGGCGTGCAACCTGATCCATAATACATAAATAGCGATAAGGCTTGTTGTGACGTGCAACCCGATCCATAATCTATAGTTATCCATAAGGCTTGTTGCGTCGTGCAACCCGATCCATATACCTCATATAGCTCACAGCTCGGCACTCAGGCGCTATCTCAGTCACTAATCGTACCAGCCTCTCTGGCTCACAAAAATCATAATATTCAGCCCAAACAGAGATAACAACAAGTATTAACAAGAAATAAGAGGGACCAGAGATATGACACACAAGTAAGATTGGGATTAAGTACACGACAGCAATTAGCAATCGCTTCAACAAGTATACTACCGATGTGGGTCCCAACAGTGATATCATATGGCCTAAGCATGGTTTCTAACATGAATGGCAGTCAAATTACTAAAAGACAAGGAAAACATGTAAGCAACAATAGGCTATTCTACTTTACAGTCTCACGGGACGGACCAAGTCACAATCCCTCACGGTGCATGCTCACACGCCTGTCACCTAGCACGTGCTTCACCTCCAAATATTCACATCATTCCAAATTTCGGGGTTTCATACCCTCAAAACCATATTTAAGACTGTTACTTAGCTCAACCGCGCAAAAATCCTACTCAGAAATGACCTTGCCTCTCGAAACAGTCTCCAAATACCCCGAATCTAGCCACAAACAGTACGAGATAATCAATATAGGCTAAAGGGATCAATTCCACAAGAAAACTACTAAAATATAGCCCAAAATTCGAAATCAACTCAAACCCAGCCCCCGGGCCCACGTCTCGAAATTCGACAAAAGTTACAAAACCCGAAAGCCCACTCACTCACGAGTCTAACCATACTAAATTCATCAACATCTGACATAATTTTGTCTTCCAAAACCCCAAAATCCACTCTCCGATTCTCAATCCCTAAACTCCCAAATTTCCAACTCAAATCTCTAACTAAATGATGAAGAAAGCAATAGATTCACGAAATTTAGTCTAATCCGGGTTAGAGTCACGTATCCCAACATTTTCCTTGAAAATCCTCGAAAAATCACCTCACCCCGAGCTTCTCAAGTCCAAAAATCAAAAATGGAATTCCAACCCTCGAGCTGATGTTTTCTGCCCAAAAATTCCGCACATGCGGACCTCCTGTCGCATCTGCGTGTGCGCACCTGAGGGCCCTACCCGCTTCTGCGATCCTTCCCACTTATGCCATTTTCCGCTTATACGCCTCCCCTTGCGCAGATGCGCTCCTAGCCTTGCCCGCATCTGCATCCTCCTCTTCGCTTCTGCGGGGCCGCACCTGCGGGCTCCCCAACGCAGGTGCAAAACACTAGAACACTAGGAAAAAAACCAGCAATGCCTAAGTCCAAATTTCTTTCCGATGGGCATCCGAAACACACCTGAGACCATCGGGACCTCAACCAAACATACCAACAAGTCATATAACCCATTACGAACTTAGTCGAACCCTCAAATCACCCCAAACAACATCAAAACACGGATTACGCACAGATTCAAGCCTAATGAACTTCTAAACTTCCAAATTCCTCAAACGGCGCCAAAACCTATCAAACCACGTCCGATTGACCTCAAATTTTGCACACAAGCCCTAAATTACACCACGAACCTGCTCCAATTCCCGAAAATTGAATCTGACCCCGATATCAAAATTTTCACCGCCGGCCAAAATCGCCAAAATTCTAACTTTCGCCAATTCAAGCCTAATCTACTACATTCCTCCAAATCACATTCCGGATGCGCTTCTAAGTCCAAAATCACCTAACGGAACCATCAAAATTCAAATTCGAGGCCGTCTACACATGAGTCGACATCCGGTAGACTTTTCCAACTTAAGCTTCCAATTAAGAGGCTAAGTGTCACAATTCATCCCGAAATCACTCCGGACCCGAACTAACCAACCCGGTAAGACATATAACAGTTGTAAAGCACAAAAGAAGCAGAAAATGGGAGAAGCGGGGCTATAACTCTCAAAACGACTGGCCTGGTTGTTACATCTGAGCCAAGACCTCTTCCTGCTGGACCTAGAAGAATTATGTTTCATCAAACACTGGGCCGTCTCCAACGTGAAGAGGTAGTATGCTAAAAATATTTGAGTTAATTATGCCTTTTGTGCTAAAACTTTCATTTGAAACTTTGGCCAAGCAGTTGTACGATTCAGTTTTGCGTATATGTCAGTCCTTTTCAAGTTGATTAAGGTAATAATTCAACTTTTCATGCTAAGTTTAACAAAGCTGAGAAGAATGGGAAAGATTGAGCATGTGTTGACTTAATGAAAAAACAGAGTAAAAGGTTAATTGAAAGAGCGGCTCTCGCTGAAAAGGATTTGAAACGTGGTTTGTCAGAGCTTCAACGCTTATTTTCTTCATTCATATACTCAAAGCTTATCATATTTAATTTCTCTAATATACTCGTTTTAACAGTTTCAGTGAACTTCTGGTTACTCTTGACGGGTTGCTTCACTCGAAGATACACATTTTCCAATTTTACGGGTATTGCATCAATAATACCTGGTTGTAATCGCTACTTATGATTGACTGGATAGCAGTAACGTTGTAGATTCTTTTTATGTCCTCTTTTGCAGATATTGTACCATCCTACCATTTTGTATAATATTTCGAAAAGCCCACTGGTTATGCTAGTTCAATTTCTTATCTATAGATGGAATGTTATTCCATTGGCACCAGTACACTTGAAAAAAAAAACAAGCAAAATGCTTAATATGTTAGGTCCCGTGCGCTAGTACGGGCAATTTGGAAAATATTAGGCCTAAAGCAATGTTGAAAGAAGAGTATTTAATTTGGAAGTTGAACTTATATTGCGGACATGAGTTTCATTTGAGAAGAAAATTAAAGTTGTCTGAGTTAAAACCATTATTATTACTAGATCACTTGTAATATATCAAACAATAATGTTATTGTTGCTATCGGACTTGTGTGCCAATAAGTAGGGCACACGCTTTCTAGTAGCCAGTTTTTGGTTGAATTATATTTCTCTAGTTTAGAAAGTCTCTTGGAGAAAATAAAGTTACGGTCAAGCGACTGTATCATTAGTTAACAAAGTTATCCTTTTTTTTTTCTTTTTCTTTTTTGAAAAAAAAAAAAAGAATCTATGTCAATGATGAAGGTTACAGCTTGTGTTAATTTATATTGTGTGGACAACTCAAATCTAGGCAAAGCTTGAAAATCATTCTTATTTAAATGAAGGTTGCTACTACTATACAATGAGGACATTATTACACCATTAAAAGTGGGGTTGTCCTTTTTATTTCATTAACTTAAGAAAGTTGATCAAGATTTTAAATTCTCTCAGTCTCCTTTCTAGTTTCTAATGTTAGGAACTGTTTAGGCGGACCGTACGCGTACGGGGTCGTTTGATTATCCGTATAAAGAAAATAATTTCAATATAAAATTGATATGTTATTTTATTTAGCAGTTAATGGGCTTATTGTTTCTAGTATAAGCAACATGATATAACATTGGATGATTCAACGTGTAATAAGTAATAATTAAGATGACGATTAATTATCTGGAATAAAATACGTAAATTAAACAACTAAAATTACATTGATTCGATTTTGTTACTTTGATTTACTTTTAGAAAAACGATAGGTATAAATACATTTTTATTATACAACCATATATTTCAACTTAATGTAATTTACGAACTTAACGATCCTGAATTTTAAAAAAAAAAAAAATTGGGCTTAATACTTCTGAATAGTTATAGTCGAACATTCCCGACACCTTTCTAACGGAAGCATTCTGAAAAAGTTGACCCCAAAAAGATGTGCAACAGTAAAAATTGTGGAGATAACTGTATTTTTATTAAAAATCTGTCAGTGAGTGATGAAAGTGGAAAAATATATAACTGTTAAATCTATTAATTAAATTTTTTATCTTAACTAATTAAACGAAGAGCTGATATTTGGACGAAGACAGGCTTGAGAAGGATATTCGAGAGAAGCTTCTGAAACGAGGGAGAGGAGTGGGTGCTAATTAATTACATCATTTTATTAAATTAAGAAGTAATCAACTTAGATCGAACTTAGTCATCATCGAGGAACGAAGGAAAAAAAAAGGTTTTTGTGTCTCATTAGAAATACCATAAGGCAACAATTATAATCGAGACGTCCTGAATTCAGATTAAACAATAGCTGAAGCTTATTAAATTTTGCTTCTGCCAATATAATTTTATCAATGGCAGAGCCACTGGTAATTAATGGTCAAAGGCCGACAGACACGAGCTATAATGTGGTCCGCACGTGCCTAAACTGAGCTGGACACCCACGTGTCATGCTTCAGGCACGTAACACTTGACAAGGCCAAGCGTTCTCATTTGATTCCCAAAAACTCAGAGGATTAAGGAAACAACCAAAAATGTTTTGTGAATCGTAGGTCCTTTTCTAGCGTTCGATTATGGAAAATTTAGAACTTCACTTCCAATAACAACGACCCGGGAAGTAGAGGAGGATCCAGGATTTAATATTTATGGATTCTTGTCGTAATCTCAAATTAATATACAATAATAATTGGGTTCACAATTAGATATTTATAAATATTTAGTGAATTTTTAATAAAAATACAAGGTCTATGCAAAAGTTATTGGATCCCAGAAATCAAGTAACTATACTCTAGATCCGCTACTGTCGGGAACGATAGTGTGTACGCAAATCATACTCATACTTTGTTAAGATAGAGATGCCATTTTTTTCAATAGCTCTCGGGCTCAAGAACAACATAGTTACAATAGAGTTAAAAGAAAGCGGAGGCCAAGAATGCGGCGTTTGGGTGTCTGTACGAGGAATTGGGGGGGAAAGGCGGGGACAGGAAGCTATTTCGACTGGCTAAAGCGAGGGAGAGGAAGGCTCGAGACCTAGACCAAGTAAGGTGCATCATGGACGTGGATGGTAGAGTATTGAAGAGGGCGTCTCAGATTAAGCAGAGGTGGCAGTCGTACTTCTGTGGTCTGCTCAACGAGGAGGGGGATCGGGTTATAGAGCTAAGGGAGTGGGGGAATTCGGGTAGTCGTCGTGATTTTGGGTATTGCAGGCGCATTAGGATGGAAGAGGTCGTGGGGGATGTGCGTAGGATGAGTAGGGGTAAAGCGTCCGGGCCGGACGAAATTCCGGTTGAGTTCTGGAAATGTGTAGGCAGGACAGGATTGGAGTGGCTGACTGGGTTGTTCAATGTAATTTTTAAGACTAAGAGGATGTCGGAGGAGTGGAGGTGGAGTACAGTGGTGCCGTTGTATAAGAACAAAGGTGATATCCAGTGTTGTAACAACTATAGGGGTATCAAGTTACTTAGTCATACCATGAAAGTCTGGGAGCGGGTGGTTGAGGCGAGGGTGAGGAAGGTGACGTCTATATCCGACAACCAGTTTGGTTTCATGTCGGGTCGCTCCACTACGGAAGATATCCACCTTGTGAGGAGATTGGTGGAACAGTGCAGGGATAAAAAGAAGGACCTGCACATGGTGTTTATTGACTTGGAGAAAGCGTATGATAAGGTCCCCAGGGAGGTGTTGTGGCGATGTCTTGAGGCGAAGGGTGTGTCGGAAGCCTACATCAGAGCGATCAAGCACATGTATGATGGATCTAAGACTAAGGTTAAGACGGTGGGAGGTGGCTCGGAGCATTTCCCGGTTGTTATGGGCCTACATCAAGGATCTGCGCTTAGCCCTTTCTTATTTTCCCTGGTGATGGATGCACTGACACAACATATACAAGGGGATGTGCCATGGTGTATGTTATTTGCCGATGACATAGTCCTTATTGACGAGTCGAGGGTCGGTGTTAACGAGAGGCTGGAGGTTTGGAGACAGACCCTCGAGTCAAAGGGTTTCAAATTGAGCAGGTCGAAGACAGAGTAGCTGGAGTGCAAGTTTAGCGCTGAGCCAAGAGGAGTAGGCGGGGACGTGGAGCTTAAAACTCAGGTCAGCCCCAAGAGGGACAACTTCAAGTCCTTGGGGTCGGTGATTCAGGGGGACGGAGAGATCGGCGAGGGCATCACTCAGCGTATAGGGGCGGGCTGGATGAAATAGAGGCTTGCATCTGGAGTCTTGTGTGACAAGAAAGTGCCACCGAAACTCAAAGGTAAGTTCTATAGAGCTATGGTTAGACCGGCCATGTTGTACGGGGCGGAGTGTTGGGCGGTTAAGAACTCCCATACCCAGAGGATGAAGGTAGCGGAGATGAGGATGCTCAGGTGGATGTGTGGTGACACTAGGATGGATAGGATTAGGAATCAATATATTCGGGTGAGGGCGGGCGTGGCCCCGTTGGATGATAAGATACGGGAAACGAGGCTCAGATGGTTCGGGCACGTGAGGAGGAGAAGCTTGGACGCCCCGGTGAGGAGGTGCGAGCGGCTGGCAGCGGTAGGTTCGATAAGAGGTAGAAGGCGGCCTAAGAAGTATTGGGGAGAGGTGATTAGGAAGGATGGCTAGACTGCGTATTTCCGAGGACATGGTCCTTGATAGGGAGGTCTGGAGGTCAAGCATAAGGGTTGTAGAGCAGGGGGGTCTAGAGCTTTTTGGGTGGGTGGGATTGGATAGGGTTTGTCTTAGATGGCGTACGGTTTTTATTTAGCTCCACTGAGATTGTTGTTGATTTTTGTCCCGGAAGGTAGATTCTGGCTGATATCATTACATGCCATGTATTTTACTGTCTTTATTGCTTATGCTACTATTTCTACGATTTCTGTTGAAGTTACTAATGAATTGTCGTTTTCTTGTTCTTGTTTTTATTAGTTTTTTTCTAAGCCGAGGGTCGATTGGAAACAACCTCTCTTCCCTATCGGGATAGGGGTAAGGTCTGCGTACGTATTACCCTCCCCAGACCCCACTTTGTGGGAATTTACTGGGTAGTTATTGTTGTAGTTGTAGAGTTAAAAGAAATGAAATTTAGAACTTTATTTATCGGAAGAAAAATCATTTATATCAACTTTTAACATCAATATTATTTTTTTAACAAGCACGTCATAAAATTCTTAATTAACACTAACAAATTTCATCAAATTCGCTCATGTCCAGAAGATGAAGGCAACATAGATGAAGATGTTGAGATGGATGTGCAGTCACGCCGGGTTAGATAGGATCAAAAATGAGGTTATTCGCGACAAGGTAGGTGTGGCGGTGGCACCTATTGAGGACAAAATGCGGGAAGTGCGGCTTAGATGGTTTGTTCATGTGAGGAAGAGGAGCACAGACGCCCCGGTGAGAAAGTGTGAGAGGTTGACATTGGAGGGCCTGCGGAGGGGTAGAGGTAGGCTAAAGAAGAGGTGGAGAGAAGTGATTAGACAAGACATGACGCAGCTTCAACTGACCGAGGACATGACTAGGAAGGTATGAAGGTCGAGGATTAGGGTAGTAGAGTAGGTAGTCTAGAGTGCTCATAACAGTAGTATTGGCACGCAGTCTTGCTTTTTGTTGGTAGTAGGTTTTTATAACTAATCGTTGTTTTCTTTCATTGTTGATCACATTACTGTCTTGTTATTTTTTATTCAATTTTTATATGGCTTTTTGGTACTGTTCCTTCTTGTCTATTTTTTTATTAATGTGGGGCTTATGTTTTCTTGAGCCGAGAATCTATTGGAAACAGCACATCTATCCTCACAAGGTAAGGGTAAAGTCTACGTACACACTACCCTTCTGAGACCCCACAGTATTGGATAATAATGTGTATGTTGTTGTTGTTGTAAATGTCATCAAAATGTTATTATCAATATTAATAAATACTCCATAATATATGCCCTTCGTCCCATTTTACGTATAAATTTTTATGGAACACGAAGTTTTTAAAAAACTAATTGAACTTATGATATAAAGGAAGTCATTTTCTTGTATAATTATAGTATAATGAGAAATTTAAAAATAGATTATAACTGTGAAAATTACCATTAACAAAAACAAAACAATGCACCATTATAGTACCTTAGAAACCAATTATGGCTTCTTAGGCCCCTGACAGAAATCAATCATTGTTTTTGGTAGAGTAAAATGGAGCCGCGCGTGTAGTATTTATAGATTGTCATACCAAATACAATGCCGTGGCAGATAATGATTGGTGAAAGCGTCCTGACGTGTGGCTCGAAGACAAAATCAATCAATGTCAACGGAACAAGACAAGGAGCCAATGGCCGTTAGGTTCCATGTCTTAATCAGCCAGCGTGGCAGCTTCACATCAAATCAAAACATAGATCAATATAAAAATAACTAATTCCATTAAAAAAAAGGATTTAACTGAAAGAGGCACCAAAGAGGCCTCAGCTTAATTCAGAGAAAGAGGCCAAGCTTGCCATTATATGCCCATTGAACTTCAATGTTGAAGCTTCCCCTTTGGTCTTTTCCCCCATTGATGGTAGGTGGTAGTGGTGGCGCTTCGTCTGCGGCAAATGGGCGGCGGAGAACCCGGAAACGAAGTGGACTTGCCATCTCCTTTAGCTGGTGTGAAACTGGTTGAAGCACCTATTCTGTTTTTCGTTATTTCTCATAAGGCTATTATACTTGAGCTTGCCGACATCCATCGTGTAGCTGTGGACTCATTGGATACTGCCTCACAGGGCGTTGAGTTAGTTGAAGATCTTAGCCGCCGGTTAGATTTCTTGAAAATTGTATATAAATACCATTGCGCTGCTGAAGATGAGGTAAAATGGTTATTTCATAAATGTATTAATACGTGGACACAATAGCTTTATATGCTACTATAAGAAATCTGTTAAATATCTATAGATATTTGACCGTGAACCTAGTTTTTATTGTATAGTAACTTGAGGAATGCATAAACGTTTAATCCTGAATTTTTCTATGAATGTTATTAATTTGTTTGTATCTATTCTTGAATGAGGTTCCAAGAAAGGAGAATAAGAAAAAAACAAACATGTTGAATTGAACTTCACTTTCATATCATGGTTAATAAGGTTGTGGTCTTGTAGATTCTCAATATATAACCAAGATTTATACTGATTGGTGCTTTTTTGTTAATTGTGACAAAAAATACTGATTAACTCATTGCTGGAATTCATCATCATGAGGAACCTGCAAGGAAAAGAGTTGACTTTAGGATGCTAAGGGAACAATTCAAAAGATCCCAAACAACAACACAAAACACATTAATTTAGTGCATGGACTCATTAATTATTCAAAACCTACCCAGAGGCGGATTTAGGATTTTAGTTCTATGGGTTCAACATTTAAAGTTATGGGTTTATATCTACTATTTATTGCAATTTTAGTAATTTTTTACACATAAATTTATGCTCCGTGTCGAAAGTATTGGGTATTTGGGTTCAACTGTGGTTCTGCGGTGCATCTGCCCCTGAACCTTCCCTGTTATTTCTATTTCAGTCTTCTACATATTAGCATCTTCATATTAGGCTGCACTTTTTATCTATAACAATACATAGGACAATATGACATATCAACATAATTGTGTTCATTTCAGTTTCCACCTTCAAATTACATCTACTCTTCTCAGAGCTAGGCAGATTTATGTTTTAAACTTGTTAAATTCAACGTTTAATGTTCTTAGACAATAATGATTATACTTGTGAAACTACAGGTTCAGATTTGATACTTGTTTAAATTTTAGTGTTTTTTCACATAAATATCTATGTTCTGTGGAAATAAAGTAATGGATGTAGTTGAACTCATTGCAGAGAGGCTGCATCTGCCTCCCAACTCTTCTGAGGTCGGAATGTTAATCTTGACAGGTCGTCTTTCTTGCACTTGATGCACAAGTGAAGAATGTGGTCTTTACATATTCTTTGGAGCATAAAAGTATAGATGATCTGTTCTGTTCCATCTGTGAATGCTTTGATCGTTTACGGAAGGAAAATGAGGATTTTGCCAACCTGTTCAACGAACTTACGTGTTACATAGGTACCATTGAGACTATTATCTCTCAGCATATGATGAAAGAAGAGGAGCAGGTATTCACGAAAATTTCACTATCTATTAGTTTGAATAGTATTTCATTTTTCGCTCTTAAAGCCTTTATTGGTTTATAAATTCATCAACACTCGTTTGAACAAAAGGAATTACTATGATTTATGCCTTGCCAGTGGAAAAGGAGAGATTTACAGAGTTGACATGACATATTTCTTCTAGTTATACTGAGGACACTTAGCTCTATTTTTAGCATACAGCACATTACAATGTTATTAGGATTTTCACCAAAGGGTTTCTACATGCCGTGTAAAGACCACTGGAAACTATATTAAGGAATTAGAGCTCTGATAATCTGATTCTGTTCTCCTTATAAACACTTTTCTAGTTCTTTCCGTTCATATGTTTTGACCTTTTTCTTTATGGAAAGTTATGGTACTTAACCTTCAACTTAGATTTGCTCTAACAATTTCCTTCTCTCATTAAGTGAGTTGGAATATTTCACTCTTTTGCTCCATCATGTAATGGAGGGTGAGAGCATTACGGACTGATCTACTTATATGGTTAACCCAAGTCTGATAACATAGCTCCCCTTAATCAGTGAAAATCTGAGGCAATCTCAGTTTTACTGATCGTCTAAAATTAAAACAGATCGAGTGCCTCAAGTATGACATGTTAGTTCTTAACAAAGGAGTGTTTTTTTTTCTCTTCCTTTTGGTCTCTTTTCCTGAATACTCTGGCATGTAATATGTGAATGCAGGTCTTCCCTTCGCTAATGAAGCAGTTTTCGTCCAAAGAACAGGCTAGGCTTGTCCGGCAGTACCTATGTAGTGTTCCCCTGTTGTTACTGGAGGATTTTTTGCCTTGGGTGATAACTACTCTTTCTTCAGTTGGAAAGACAGACTTTCTGAATTTCATTCATGTCGTTTTACCCGAAGAGACACTGATCCAAGAGGTACATTGCAACCTGAATTTCCAACTACACAGTGAATAGTTTAAAGTGCCTAATCTAACAAGTTGATTTTCATTTTGAAGGTGATCATCTCATGGCTTGATAGAAAAGGAGCTAAATCTCATTATGGAACAGCCAACATGAAGCACATCTTAAAGCTGGAAATGATGGTGGTTCAGTCCAGTGAAATGAAGCTACTGACAGAGCAGAATCCAATTGATGGTTTCCATCTTTGGCATGCTGCAGTCAGAAGAGATTTGAAAGAAATTCTGGAGGAACTACATCAATTAAGAAGCTCATTTTGTTTATCAACCTTAATGTCATTGGTAGCTCAGTTGAAGTTTTTCGCAGATGTTCTCAACTTCTACAGGTTAGAGCTTGCTCATAGAGTAACTTTTGTAGCTAAATTCTTGTAATTGTGACTCAAATCAGCCTGTTCTTATAAGGCTCAGTGAGGTTTTTAAATAGCAATCTTAGCTGATTCTAAGCAACTAGATGACGATCTTTCGTGAGATAGAATGTCCAACATCACGAAAAGTTTTAATTCAGGTGAACTAAAAGTCTCAATTCAGGTGACGAATGCTGTAACAAAAGTTGTTGAATGCTGGTTTATCATTCTGAATTTTGATAGGTGTAGCTCAACTTTATATCTGCATTTTTGTTCCTAACAGTCGCATTAATTTACAGCATAGCACTGGATCAAATCTTCTGCCCCTTGTTAGATGAACTCATCAAGAGTGAACCATCAGCTTTTCATGAACAATTTATCGAAGGAAGTCAAATGGAAGAACTACAGAGATTATTATACTGCAAGCTACAAGGTGGGATACAGTTAAATGTTCTCATAGAAATGCTTTGTCAGGAAGTAGAATCATTTGTTGGGAGGATCAGCAAAAAGCTTCATTTTCTAGAAACGGAGGTATATTTTCAAAATTTTATGGACAACACAACTCAATGTTTGTAAAAGGACTCTCGTAAAAAGCTTCAATATTATCTTATACAACATTTTCCCAGCAGTGCTATTTCCCGAAGTAATAGTTGGAAATTTGATGTTATTCTGACTTCTTCTTTGTTCCCTGGTTACTACAGGTTTTTCTGGTGATTAGAGAGAACTGCAGCCATGAATTGCAGCTCTGGTTATTGTACAGAAGCCTGCAGATGTTGCCACTTGGGCTGCTAAAGTGCATGATTATCTGGTTCTCAGCTCATTTATCTGAGGATGAGTCCAAACTGATTCTAAGTAATGTCTTGCTGGGATCTCCTGTAGTTAACAGGTCCTTTGCTTCTCTCTTGCATGAGTGGGTCCGGACGGGCTATTCTGGCAAGATTTCTCTTGAAAAGTTCAGAAAAGATTTGGAAGAAATGTTCAGCAGCAGAAGCTCCTTGCTGGAGAAGTCATTTAATAGTGCTGGAAGTTGTTCATCACAACTGAACATGCAACCATTTGATAGATCTAATAATCTGTTATTGCAACCAGCTTCAGTCATGACATCAAACAACACTGTATCTTATCACCCTCCTCCCCTTGGCATCATTGAGAAGCTTGATACATCTTATTCTAACGAGATCAATACGCATATATTTTTCTCAGGCTCGCAGAAAAACTTGTCCCTTCTTCCTGGAACTTCTTCCAGATCAAGCAGTCACTTAAACTTCTCATATCATGAGTTTATACCAATAGACTTTGTTCATTTCTTTCACAAAGCCTTGAAAAACGATATACAGTATGTTGTCTCCCTCTCAGTTAAGCTAGCTGAAGATGTTGGAATTCTTGCTGAATTTCAAAGACACGTCCATCTTCTACAATTTCTATTGAAGCTTCATAGTAATTCTGAGGATGAAGTTGCCTTTCCTGCTCTGGAATCAAGGGTAAATCTCCAAAATGTTAGCCGTTCTTACACCCTTGACCATCATTTGGAGGTAGAGCATTTCGACAAGATTTCTGTTATCTTAAGTAAGCTCACCAGTTTGCTAGGTGATGACATAATTGATGGTGAGAAGCTTAAGTATAAAAGGCTTTGCTTAAAGCTCTACAATGCATGCATATGTATGCAAAGAACATTAACTGACCACTTCAACCACGAAGAAATTGAACTCTTGCCACTATTCAGAGAATATTTTTCCATTGAGGAACAAGAAAAGATTGTCGGAAACATGCTTGGACGAACAAAAGCAGAGTTTCTACAAGAAATGATTCCGTGGTTGATGGCATCTCTAACGCCAGATGAACAGCATGGCATGATTTCCTTGTGGCGCAAAGTTACAAGACATACAAAGTTTTTCGAGTGGCTGGGAGAATGGTGGGAACCTATAAAGAGAGATGAGAGTGTAAATGTAGAAAAGGAACCAAAGGTTTCTCCTTTATTGTCTATTGATCCTCTGGAAGTTGTCTCTACATATTTGTCAAGAAATGGTGTTAAACAAGGAATCTGGAATGAGAAAAGGACAGACTTTCCATCAGCAGAATTTGTTAATTGCAGTATTTGTCAGCATGGATCTTTTACTTCAGATAAAACACACAATGCCAAGGGAAAACAAAACGTTGATCTATCTGAAGATACAGCACGGTTGTCTACTGAGGTTGACAAGAAGAAATACACTGAGGCAGTTGACCCTGATACTCAGAAAGAGACAATTTGCCAGGGTACAGAACTAGGTGAGAAGTCGAGGAAACAGGAGCACAATCTAATGAGTCAAGAGGATCTGGTTTCTGTAATAAGAAAAATATCCTGCGACTCCTCTTTGGATTCTGAAAAGAAATCATACCTCATGCAGAGCTTGCTAATGAGGCAAGTAATGGACTATTATTGCATAACACCTAAACAGTCATTGGTATTTTGAAAAACTGAATTAATCCAACACCTAATTCCAAGAATGTCCAGTTTTCAGTTTGTGTTTTTTTCTAGAAGTTCAGCAAATATAGTTGTCATCTAACCTTTTAAATGCCCAAAGTTGTTTCTCTTCACTTCGAAACGGGTGCCTTAGAAAGTATAGACAAGATACAATGGATAAATCTACAAGGATAATGAACCAATTAAACATTTAGAAAACTTAGGTTTCCTGTCAAATATTGAGATATTGCAAATAAAAGTGCAATTCTTTTTCCTGGAATTTGTGAATGTGTTCAACTTACAATGGGTTTACTCTTAGTGAATGAACACTTCAAATGCAAAACCAATGATATTTGTTCTTATCAAGAATTTCTAAATTCATTCATCTGCATTTTTTATGGTGTTTGACTAGAGCTAATTGCTTTCTTTCAGTCAATGGATTGTGACGCAAAAGATATCTAATTCTGAGGCTGCTGCTGCGAACGTTTTGGAGAAATTCCCTGGTCAGTATCCCTCTTATCGCGATCAAGAGAAATCCATTTTTGGTTGCAACCATTACAAGAGGAACTGCAAGCTTCTTGCTCCATGCTGCAAGAAGCTCTTTACATGCATACGGTGTCATGATGATACTACTACAGATCATAGTCTGGACAGGTGAGTGCCATGCACTCAGTGTAAATTGAGATTTTTCTTTTTTCTACTTTTGAGATATTCAAATTCTGGTTATGACATGCTTGCAGAAAAACCATCACCCAGATGATGTGTATGAAGTGCTTGAAAATACAACCCATCGGTCCTAGTTGCTCAACTCCCTCCTGCGGTAGCTTCTCCATGGGTAGATACTATTGCAAAATCTGCAAATTGTTCGATGATGAAAGGTGAGAAAATCGGGTTAACATTTTCTCATTGATCTTGTTAGCACCATATATTGCCTTGAAAAAAGAAAAGGAGAAGGTGGACATGGAAAAATGCATAATTGGGTAATCAATTGGTAGGTTAAAGTGATGGATTTCTAATTGGTTTTAGCTACTATTAACTAGTGTGATGGACTTCTTATGCTATGATGCATTATTGGCTGAAGAATCTTTCATGTTTGAGAAGAAGAAAAAAAAAAAACATAAATGGAGTCCTTTTCCGGTCGAGTACTCGAGCTATAAAATTTATTGCCAATAATATGTCAAAATCTGGTTAGCAGATGAGGCCTTGGAAAATTCGTTTAGGTGAAGAAGAGGAAAAAGTTAAATGGTTGCTGTAAGCTTATTTCATCATTTATATGCTTATGCCTGCACTAGCCACGGCGAAAATTTCCTCTCTTTCTGGCTGGCAAAGCGATTCAGAAGTCCATTCGTGGGTTATATATTGCTACATAGCCTTTTATTCAAATAAGCAAATTTTATGGAGCCTGCACCAGGTTCACATTTTAGGAGCTCTGTCTAAGTATAATTGAGGATACAAAACAACTAAGTACAACTTGATAGACTTGCATTATGCACCCCTCTCAAACCTCCCAAAAAATATTATGTGTGTTGTACTACATTTTCTTGTTCTAAAACAACATATTTTGAACAGGCAAATCTATCACTGCCCTTTCTGCAATCTGTGCCGATTGGGAAAAGGATTAGGCGATGATTACTTCCATTGCATGAATTGCAATGCTTGCATGTCAAAGTCTCTTTCTGTTCACATATGCAGAGAGAAATGTCTAGAGGAAAACTGTCCGATCTGCCACGAATACATTTTCACTTCGACCAATCCTGTCAAAGCTCTTCCTTGTGGCCATCTGATGCACTCTGCATGCTTTCAGGTATTAAGCTCATACTTTGTTTCTTGATTTAATAAATTTTGAGTGAACTTCCATACTCTTCTGCTAATTCTTCTTGATTTTTTCTTACTACTCTTATCAGGACTACACTTGTACTCATTACACCTGCCCAATATGTGGCAAGTCACTTGGGGACATGCAGGTCAGAAAACTTTTTTATTGTAGAAACGTCTTTTGCCCTTTTCTCTAAAACTGCTACAGTCTTACATTTTATCAAACGTGTAGCTTACTTGGTGCTTAATTTCAGGTGTACTTTGAGATGTTAGACGCGTTGCTGTCTGAAGAGAAAATGCCTGAGGAGTATGCTGGCCAGACTCAGGTTCACTTTTCTATTTATTGATTTTCATGAATGGACTTGCTCTGATTGGGTTAGGAATATATCAATTCCTTCTGACACTAAGGTTAATAACAGGCTATACTATGCAATGATTGTGAAAAGAGAGGAACAGCTTCCTTCCACTGGCTCTATCACAAATGTTCCTATTGTGGTTCATACAATACAAGACTTTTATGATCAGAATCCAAAAGGAGTACGAACAGCTGATTCTATGCTCCCACAATGTAGATAACACAGTCGCCCATCAATGCTTGGAATGCATGAAATACTTCTGTTTATCCTTTCATCAACTTATGCGTGCAGCACATTGTACCAAGCGCGCATTGACCAGTTTAGTTTCTAAGATTGGTGTGCTCTATATTTGTAAAAGAAACCCTCGGGTCTTGTTTTGTCTTTACTGACGCCAAGCTACCTCGCCTTTTGTTGGTGAAGTGAATGAAATCGTTAGATTCCCGTTTGGGATCACTGCACTTCGAGCTAAGTCTTAACAGTGAGGATGATGGTCCTAACTTCTGATATGTGACAATTTTGACCAAGTTAGCAGAAATAAATAATACATGAAACATATTTATTTCTTGTTCATTTTTCCAAAATATCTTCCTGACACGATTTGTTATATATTTTTCAATTTTTGATGAATAGATGGTTGAGTCTTGAATTTCAAGCTGAGCATTTTATCTATATTATGCAAAACGGTTCTTGTTTTCGTGGCACCAAGCGGATGAAAACTTAAGCATAATTGTCTCCTACTTCTCTATGTCTATGTTTTTTTCATATATGCTTTTAATTGTATTCCCAGACCCCACTAGTAGGATTTTACTGGGTATGTTGTTGTGTTTTAACTGTATTGATTTTATCATCAACTAATGCGCTTGATTGGTTGTTTTGTTGATATTGCAGCAACCTCTTCTATTATCTGTAAGACTATTTTCTTTCAGCCAAATATAACATTGCTTCCCTTTAGTTTCTGCCTTTTCTCGAAGACTAATGTCATTGTAACACTAAAAATCACATAAATCAATGTCTTATTGTAGCAACAGAAATAAAATCTTGCCTTGCTCATTCCTCTAGAAAAATATTTGCTCTATGTCCCAATCATAGATTTTGCAAGTGTTGTAGTATGTACTATCTGTTATATCATGTCAATCATTATAGGGCATGCTAACACTTGTTCTCTCAATTACTAATGCCTTCATTGTCGCCTTGCCCCAATTAAAACTTCTATGTATGTTCACAGAGGCAGATCTAAGATTTTATAACATGGGTACCGCTAAAGAAATTAAGGAGAAAAAAAAAGAAAAATATTAAGTGAGAATGGATCATTGCTCCTCTAGGTAGATAACTCAGCATCCAACCAGTGCGCCTTATTTATAGCCTCTTTGGAGCATGGGTGTCAGCATATAATATTAGATTAATTCTAGAAAATATGTACATAAAATACCTGAAGGGGAGTCTTGGCGTAACTGGTAAAGTTGATGCCATGTGACCAGGAAGTCACGGGTTCAAGCCATGGAAACAGCTTCTTGCAGAAATGCAGGGTAAGACTGCGTACAATAGACCCTTGTGGTCCGGCCCTTCTCCGGACCCCGCGCATAGCGCGAGCTTAGTGCACCGGGCTGCTCTTTATGTACATAAAATATCTAGTTTGGCGGAGAGACCATGGGTTCACGTGCCCCATATATTGGGCTGTAAATCCGCCCTTGTATGTTCATTATATAAGCTGCTTTCTGGCAGATTGTTTGCCCTTATTCAGTTTTTCTGCACTGTAAAAATATGCACTTTCCTACCATGCTCTTGACTTAACATTTAGGAGTGATCACTCGCATGGTTATTATAATGCTCATATTGTACTCAGATTTAGCTCATCTTTTGGAAAAAGGTAGTTAGTTCATCACAAAAGGATTGCTTCCCTCTACATCCCTAGTCTAAATGTGTAGTACTATTAACCATATGACCAGAAGAGATGACATGGATTTAAAAAAAAGAAGTTAACATTAAATTCTGGAAAAGAAGTAGCGATTCCACTTAGCAACTATGTCTTCAGGTTGTAGGACAGATATGAGGTGTATACATGGAAGGATTGTTTTATACTGCAGAAAAAGACGCAAACTGTCTTCTACAAAGACAACAAGCTAGTGTCCAACTTTCTAAAAACCAAATATAGCAGGACAGGTGGAATTAAAGTATTCTCAAAATGGCAGTACATTCTCGATGTTTTGTATCGTAACAAGACAAAATTTTGAATGGCAAAAGAAAAAGCCAGTCTGCTATCATTCTTCTTACATTTTCTTTGTACTCTATCAGTTGACACTGGTAAGAGTGAAACATGCTGCAGCACTCTTTAATTCATTCTCAGCAACATGCTCCACAGAATGTCTCGTGTCTTTCAGTGATGATTCCGAACTGCACGAGACAATTTTTTTCATTTCAGAACCACAAAACAATGACAACAATAAGAATATCAATAATAACAACCAGTAGAAGAGTTCAGCTAAATGCATGAAAAATCTTCTAAATTAAGTGTGTATCAGTATTTGTTGGTCATTATGATAAAAGAACAGTTTGATAACAATGAGTGTACCTTGAGTCATAGGCTTCTTTAGAATCAATATAAGATTGTCTATCATCAATAGTGTCAAAAAACGGATGTATCTCATCGTAGTCTTGAGTAACTTCTGGTGGGACAGAAATTGCTTGTGAAGCTGGCAACTGAGATTGCATGATCATTGTGTTGTTATTGCAAGCACTATTACCATATGGTTGTTGAATCCATAATGAGTTGAGAGCATTATTATCTTTAGGGTCCACAAATGTAGTGTTGTTGTTGTAAGCAACATAGCTGTTGTTTGAGTAAGAGGGATAAGATTGGACAGGCAATGTATTGGCATTGACAGCAGCGTTATACTGCTGTGAAGGGGCATCTTGATGGAACAGTGTTAATCCATTTCCATTAGCGGGCTGAGGAGCAGCAACAGCAGGAGGAGGCATTCCCAATTGTATCTGAGAAACAGGATCACTGAGTGCTGTGGATGAGATCTCTTGTTGTTGATGCTGCTGCTGCTGTCTATAGAAGGCTAATTGTGCATGGACAGCTTGAAGTTCCTCCTCATAGAGTTGAATGTTAAAGACGAGGTTTTGTATCTCCGCGACACATCCATACACAGGATGCTTATCGCGGGCATTTGCTTGATAAATAATGGATTTCATGGCCACTTTCTTTTGAGATGGATCAAGCTGCTTTAGTATTTTTAGAATGTTGCTGACCCCGAAGAGCCTGTGCGCGTTTTGGAACATTTTGGGTTGATCAGCTGGGAAATAGGGAGCTAAGGGGCAGTCGGAAGCGCAACGTCTCCTTTGGTACTTGCACGCAGCGCAGGCTTGGCTGGTGCCACCCTTGAGAGTCATTGTGTGATCTTCAAAGCATCAAACGGACTTGGAAAAACTTTTCAAGAATGGCAAAGCAATAGGAAAGAAGAAGGGATATTCAAGAATTGAGAAAGATAGGGAATTAAAGGGAGTGTGGTGAAGGAGTATAGGGAAGACAGAAAGAAGCCAAATGGCAGAGGATTGAGTCTGGAACAGGTCTGTTTAATAGCGGATTTTGCTGAGGGCTGGTGAAAGACTAGGTAAAAGTAAAGAGATTGGAAGAGAGAAATTCGGGAATGTTGGAAATGTTTGTTTTTTGGTTTTTTCAAGTCCTTGACCGTTGTGTTTATTGTTTTTACTCGAAGCATAGCCTAGTCCTTTTTCCCTCAGCAAAAATAGGACTTCTTTTCCTCATTATGTGGCGCGCTTGTGGTTACATCCATTAACGCTTTTGATATTATTTTTCTAGCTTTTATCACACCGGAAAAAACATAAATACAAACTACTCATTTCTAGGCTAAATTGACTGCAGCTTACATTCTAGACATTAGATTCTATGCATCAAGTTGGGAAAACAAAGTGTTTTTTGGTTTTGATGCTAATCATCTACTGTACCTAAAAAAAAGTTAAGTGTCACGTACACTACAAAGAAGGCCTCGTCACTTTCCTTGATTAGTACTTTCCATTTGCTTAATGGCATAAATTATATATAACATAGAATAAAGCTGATTCTTTATTTGAATTTTGTTATAAAACTTTAATTATTTCTTTAACGCCGAGGGTCACGAAGCTATCTATATTGTAGTGCCTTCTCTTTCAACTCCTTTTTCGTAAGACAATTTGTGTTCCTATAGAATCTCTGAGGCTTGTGAAAAAACACAACACAAAAAGAGAGAGCCTGAGATGGACCAACCAAAACTTCCACAAAATTAGAATTTACCAAAAGAGGGATATACCATCCCAACAGTATGAATAGGAAATAGAAGGAAAAAAAATAGGCAAATCTTCATTCACTCTGTAGTAACCTCCCAAGTGTGACACATGCTCCTGAATGTACTCAAGGTGAAGACTGAAGACGATAATGCCAAGAATGACCAAGGAGTTGCTCGCCAACTGGAGTTTTAAGGGGTTTGATTAAGAAGAAAAGTAGAGTATAATCAATTGACACCTGCTTTTATCAGGCGGACTATGTGGAAAGAGAGAAACAACAGATGTCTTGAGAACATAGCAGAGCCTATCAGCAGAATTAAGTTCATTTGTTTACATTTGCTGTCTTGCTGGTGCAAATTTGAAAACATAGAAAATGCTGACAGTACGTTAGACTTTATCAGCTCCCTTCAGGGTAAGTGGGAGACTAATTCTTAGACTTCTTGCTGTACATATTTCAGCACCCTTAGTGCTGGTTTTAAACTTCATGAGATCTTTAACTTCACTGATTATATCCAAAAAAAAATATGAAAAGAGAAAACTGGAGGGAAATACTGAATCAGCAGTCAGCAAGATGTTTCCTGCTTCACAAACTATTAGCAATTTTTCTTTCTTTTCATTCTCGTCAACATCTGTCATATACAAAATTCCCATCAATTCTAGAGCACTCAAAATTTACTCCCCCGGAAGTGAGGGGGGTGGGAAGCACGTACTATAAACTGCATCACTAAAAACTTATTACCATTATACACAACTTCCTTACATTGAAAGGTATTAAGATGCAAATTTCCTAGCATTTCCTGTGTACAGAAGCAAATATCACGTAAAAGGGTACTTTGCTGCCATTTGGAAGTAGAAATCCAGATCTCTCCAGGTCAGGCAACTGGTAGCAAATGCATCATGCCACCTTATTGTAAGGATTTCCAAAAATTTAGAGAACTGGCAGATGCAAAAACATGCTTCTGCCGACAGTATCCAGGTATCAAGGGCATCGGTACCTGCTCTTGCTTTCCTATAATCTGACACAGTTTTCAAATAGGTACCCGCATGCCGATGACTCCTATAATCTTTTCATCACAACAAAACTTGACTGTATGCTACTACAGCTTGGGTTTGTACAGCATCTACATTTTCCAAATAAGAATTTGCAGCTTTTTAGCTCAGTCAAAACAGCATGTGAGGTAAGATCAATAAGTTTGCCGCTTGAATGGAAAAACATGCGGATTCACATCTGCAGTGCGGTATAGGCAGGCATGTTTTATAAGCTGAATTCCGTTTAACTGAAAAGGGAGGTATCATCTTCTAAGTCATACTAATTTACAGCTTCAAAGAAGAGGACCTGCGGTTGCAAATGCCCTCTTTCACACATAACAAGAACATCATCCCAGCTGCCAATAACCTGAATATCAAATACCCCTAATTTACAATAACTAGAATAATAATAAGACGAATCGGAAGAGGAAGAAGAAACTTTTACCTTCACAGTTTTGTCATCATACATGACCCACCGTCCATGATCATGACCGTAGGCAAAGCAGTGATAATGCTGCCCATAGTAGCAAACCTGAGGAAGCATCAAGAAATAAAGTAAACAACTTGTTAGAGATTTGTATATTAGAAGAAAATATAGAGTACTTCTTAGTAATAGAGAACCTAAATGATTGAATATTGGAGGCAACAGGTTCAAACAGCGAATGGACAGTGAGAATTCATATAGCCAACTCCATCTAGCTTGTGACTGAGGATACTTCTTGTAGTTAAGGTTATTTTTTTATTCAGCAGGGGTGTCCGCCCTAACTTGTGCGCGCATCGACTATTCTACGGGGTACCTATTATCTTCCACCAACGCAAGTACAAGATAATTCTGTCCAAGGCTTGGGCAAATGGATAGAAATCAAAATATTGTCCATGGAGATTTGACCGCTGGTCTCCATGGTAAATACCCACTTTATTGAAATTAATCAAGCTCTGAAGTTGAAACAGCAAAGCTAATATTGTTGAAATTCCAAAATGGAAATTAAATAAACTCAGGATTAATTGGAACGTCACCATTTAAACGAAAATCAATAAAGACTGCCCGACAGAAGTACTCGTATGAAAAGTGAACAGAAGATAATCCTTATCAATCCTTCAAGGAAAAATAAATTAGTATCAACATAATTCATCGAGAGCCAAAGATGACTACCATCCGTTTATGTGTACACAATCAAATTGGTTGAGAATGCAATATATGAAATAAACATGCAAGAATCATCAAACAGGAACATGAGATCATCAGAAAAGCGGGATGGCACGCAGACGGGCAGCAACTTGATATTGTTTCATTTACAGCTTCTTAATTTTCTTATTAGAATTTGAATGTTAGCCCCGACAGAAGTACTCGTATGAAAAGTGAACAGAAGATAATCCTTATCAATCCTTCAAGGAAAAATAAATTAGTATCAACATAATTCATCGAGAGCCAAAGATGACTACCATCCGTTTATGTGTACAATCAAATTGGTTGAGAATGCAATATATGAAATAAACATGCAAGAATCATCAAACAGGAACATGAGATCATCAGAAAAGCGGGATGGCACGCAGACAGGCAGCAACTTGATATTGTTTCATTTACAGCTTCTTAATTTTCTTATTTAGAATTTGAATGTTAGCAGACAACATAAAAAAACTTATCATGGACCAAGAATATCGCAAAAGATCAAGTAATCAAATGAACGTGACCAAGAATAATGAAAATACTGATGATGCGATTAATTGAACTATACACCCTCAGCATGTCAAGCCGCATTTTTTTTTTTCAGAAGACAATGAAAAAAGAGTCAAAATAGGTTTACCACTGAAATTAAGCGGTGTTTGTTCTTAGGATCGAGGCCACGGTAAAGTACACCAATGTCCACCTCAGTAGATAGAGCTGATAATGTTGCCTTTATGTCATCTACATTCTCACAAGTATTTTGCCAACCTAAAACTGAAGGAAAAGAATAGAAAAGAAACTGAGGACCATGTGACAATTTTCTTGAGATATAGATCACCCATGGCGGAAAAAAGAAAGGAAAATCAAAAGAAAACAGATACCTATAGTAAACACATGCGGTGGAGTAGAGAGGATATGATGGATGTAGTTAAGCTTCCCACATCCACCAACCTCAGAATCACAAGCCAGCTGATGGTTCATCTCAACAAGATTCAGAAGCTCGTCAAAGGAGCTTTCTGGACACATAACCTGAAGGAAAGGACATGAAACTTAAATAGGAGAAAGTAAAATGCTAATTGACCAAATTCTTTCTTTATGAACCTCATAAAATTATTATGCAGAATGGAAATTAAAGTGCCATCACAGAATTGCTTTGAAGAACATGCCTTCATTGTTCGGAGGGCACTGGCATTAATATTGTGAAAGAAAGATGTATACTTCAGATGTCTAGACTCCAATCCACAATTGTAGCAGTTCATTCGTTCAAAAATATCCATCCCGAAAAGAGAATGTACAACACAAGCACCATTTGAACAATCCCATGTGCCCATGCAGCTACTATCTGCAGATTCAGTATCAGAAACACCCGAAGCTGATGTAAACGACCGATGTAGGCAATCAAATATTACGCCCAGCACTTCAGATGCATCATTCATCTGACCCTGTAGATCAGTACTATGTTAACCAAAATTTGAGCCAGTTATTTAAACAGGCAGAAAGCCAGTTATTTAAAATACAATTTCAGATTCACCTCCTGGAAAAAATTACTATCAGGATACAGGTTGCTGAGGGCAATTCTCAGAGAAGAAGGAGCAACAGTCTTTCTGCATGTTTCAGTTGAAGCGGTGCTCAAAGCAGTAAATATGTCATATAAAGCACATATCACACATGGATCACCAACATGAACATGTTCCGATGCTGTTCTCAGAAATTCATCTCGAAATCGTCTTAGATGCCACAATGACTAAAGAAACGCAATAAGAGGCATCTCAGAGCATGTTACATATGAACATCAGTATGAAGCACAATACAAGTGAACTCATACTATGATGGAAAAAAAGCACCAGTCCTCTTGAACACAAACCTGTATGATGACATTTAGAAAGCAATTGTATTCCCCAACGTCATTATTTAGCCCAGTGCCATATAAATCCATTACAGTTACATCTCCAGTACTCTTTTCATTGCTCAAAGTCCCAGCGTTGGGGAGCAAAATATGTCCATTCCCTAAACTTGGCAGCAAGGGCAGCTTCTCATGTGCATGGTATGTGTCTAGCATTATAAGAAAGAGTTAAAAATGAGAATGAAGGAAGAGCACTTTAATAAGTGGAGGAATATTGAAATTGCTTCTCTATAAGAAACAGGTTCAACGAGTTCCAATGAAATCTCAGCTAGCAAGAGAGTACAGATATCGAGGTTGTTTAAATCTTCAAGCAACTGACGGGTTATCACATTTTTAGAAGACTTCAAATTTTTTGTTACTCCCTCCATCTCATTTTATGTGAATGTGTTTGATTACACACAAACTGTATGAAAGAGATTTTTTATGCTTGTGGTCATAAATATGTCATGACATATTTGTAGCTATAAAATTATGTCATTAAGGGTAAAATGGGAAGTTAGTAAATTGTTTCTAAGTATAGAAAGGCGTAAGTCTTTTACGGACAGACCAAAAAGGACAGCGTGTCACATAAAATGAGATAGAGGGAAACATATTTTCAGAAGATTTTACAATGACCATAGATAAGGAAAAAGAAAAGGTACATCAGGCATATGTTCAGATTACTTTTATAACAGTGGTAAAAATGAAAAACAGATGCAGAACAGCCCAAATGAATAAGCATCAAACTACTTTCAGAGAGCCAGTGACTGTAAAAGAAAGATAAATATGCATACCAAGGCTTTGCCGAACGGCCTTCTTAAGGTCAGTTTGGAACCTTTCTTCATCATCCTCCTCCACATGTAGCTGTCTCAATGTCTTTGTTCCACTATTTGCTGAACCACTATTTTCTAGTATTGAAATCAAAGGTAGGTCAACTCAGAGGATGCATCATATTGAATTGTTCATAAACAGAATCCACAACCACAAGGTAAAATAAATTGAGGCGATAACAAAACTACAGGGAAAAGGAAAAGCAGTTATCTCCACCCACCAGTTTAGCTTTTCATTTCTTGGGGAAGGGTGGAGAAAGTAAGAGGGGTTAGGCCTAATAACTAGTTGGCCCCAAATTGACTGTAACTCCACAGTTTCCTCTTCCCAATTGCAGATACAATTGGATAAAACTGTCCCACTGTATAGATACAACATTAACATGCCTACTTGAAGATATAGTTAAGCAATAACAGAACTCCACTGTTATATCCATGAAACAAGAAAGAATTAAACGACTGACGAAATGGAAAGAGATTACAAGGATCATCGAGGACTAACTTGGTGGTAACTAATTTGTTGAGTATGCAAATACAGATAGTCGGCTTTCTAATTAGAAAGCAGCACTACGAGAGCTCTTCAGATAAACTAGCAAAGTATCAGGTCTTTACAGCCCTACGACAGTTAATAACTTGTATAAGGGGTTTCCCCCACTTGTTAATAATATGATTTACCTTATAAAAAGAAAACAGTTAATAACTAGCCAATTAACTCCAACTAAATTGATATAAGCTTTCTGTACTATGCTCCTGAAATATAGCGTGTTTTCAACTTGATCCATTCGTCGAAAAAACTATCATGCTTTCTCAAGGCTTGGGTCTGGTTGACTCATTTACAAGACATGCGTATTTGATACTTGTCAACAATCCACTAGCTTCTACCCAAGGTAGCAGTTGGGCCAAAAATTCACATGTAAATTTAGCAAACTACAGAATACACGCTAAAACAGTGTTGTTAAAAGCGACCGCTTCCTCGCTCTCGCTTAAAGCGAGAAGCGATGTGAAGTGAGGCATCTGGCGCTTCTCTGGTCTGAAGCATATCAGGTACACAAAAGTGATCGCTTCCCTGAAAAAGCGAGGAAGCGAACAAAGTGACAAAAGCAAGCGCTTCTTTTTATAACTGGGCTGCCAACGTTAATTAATTAAAAAAGGCTCTCCCTTTTTAACTTCAAGATCATCAAGTTTGGTCTCAGGTATGTGATTTCTTCCTCCTCCTCCTCCTTTTTCTTCTTTTCTTTCACTGTTTCAGTGTCCAAATAGCCAGCGAAATGCTGGCGGAACTTTTTTTCTCCCCTTCAGTTCTTCTTTTTCTCATTCTCCTCTTCTTCTTCTTCATTTTCTTTCATTGTTTCAGCGATAAATTGCAGTGAAATGCCGCCCATTTTTCGTTTCAATTATACTGCCATTTTTTTCATATCATTTATTCTTAGTTGTCTATGCAGTTTTTGTTTTATTGTCATTCTCCTCTTATTCTTCTTCTTCATTGTTTATGATTTATTTTAATATTTTTTTTAAAAAAACTTCACCTCAAAAAAGTGAGCGCTAAGCGAGCTTATCGCTTTAAGCGAAAAGGGGCTTGTCGCTTTTCCTCGCTTCACGCTCTTTACAACACTGCGCTAAAATTAGGAAACAAAGATATAAACTGCAGAAAACTGGTATTTCTTCGGGGCCAGCAAATCAAGGCACTACAGAATAGTTAAGTAAACAATCGTAACTCACCAGGTGAAGCTTCTAGAGCTCTTGGTTCACCAACTTCAGTATTTTCCCTTTCGGCAGAAGCAGACTGAAACTTCCCATCAATAAGCTTAGAATCTTTCTGACGTCTGCCTCTCCTTCCAGAGCGTCGGGCAGATATCAGAGTACTATCCTCTGGAATTCCTTCATTTGACAGTCCTGAGCGGGAGAAAAAAATAGTAAATAAAATTCATGTGACATCCTAACAGTGGCACTGCATGGCCAAGGGGTTCTTTTAGCTGGCACAAATTGTTCCTGACATTGACCAAGGGCCTTACCAGTATTTTGCGTCATTCCTTCAGCACTGTGCTTTGGGACTTCTAAACTGTCCGGAAATCCATTCTTCTGCATCAAGGATTCCAAAATTTGCAAGTCATATATTACAATCAATTAATTCGTCCTAAAATTTAGAGAAGCATATCCTTCAAGAGTAACACCTAACATTCAATGACTTCCATTTTAAGAACACAGAATAGAACACAGATAGGAGAATCCAAGCATAGGAGTATTGACCTTCTTACTACTCTTCCATTGCTCATTGATTTCTTGACCATTATCACTGTGCTTGTAAATATCAGATTTCATAATTGTATCCACACTTCCTGAAGATGCTTTTGTGGTTCTCTTATTTTGCTCGGCCAGATGCTTCAGTTTAGCCTCATTCTCCATTCGTCTTTGATATTCCAAAGTTTCTTCAAGCTTTCTTTCCTCTGCTTCGAGTTCAATTCTACGTCTATACTCCTGTTCATCCAAGGAATCACCATTTCCAACAGTTTCATCACTTTGATCCTCTCCATCATGAGTAACTGCAAATGAGCTGCAACAGCACAGGTTTTTGCAGATATTAAAGGCCGTCATGCTTTCTGCATAACATGGAGCTCAAGCTAATGGGAAAGGCATTTCTTTTTAAAAAAAAAAAAGACATACCCATCTGCCATACTCTGATGGCGAAGCAAATGCAGTTCATTACCACTAGTAGGCTGCACAAGTGAGAGTAAACTGATTATCTTCCAACTAGTATACACTAACAATTGCATCAGAAACAAAAGTCAACCTTTGAATCCTTGGTTTTCCGATATTCTTTATTCTTTTTCTTATCCTTAATTTTGTCATGTGTATGTTTAGAATAACCATTGCCTCCGCCAGAACTGTTTTTAGAATCACGATCAAGTTCAGCCAGAAAAGCTTCCCTTGCAGCATCAGATTTCTCGGTAGCATCCTTCTCAGCCAGATCCTCCAAATTTGCCTGAAGAAAGAGAAAGTTAATCATCATCATAAAAGAACAGTAAAACAGGTAAATGCTAGAAATAAAGCAAGAGAAAGATCACAGTAACAGATCCCAGAAGCAATAAAGGAACTATCACAAAAGTAGATGCTAAGTACGCACCCGCATAAATGATTTCAACAGTGTCACTAAAATCCTCCGATAATCCTGGGCAGATGCATGCTCAAGCTTTACTTTCAGCCGCTGCATGCCAGCAACCACTCGCATGATCCGAGCATCTATCTTACTCAGCTAAATTCGGGAAATTGAAAGACAAGAAATCAAGTAAAGAAAAAATGGAAATTTAATAAATAAATAAACAAATCAGCAGTAAACCATAGTTGATGCACCAACCTCAATGGAGACATGTTCCTTCTGTCTCTGTAGTGCAACTTCCACACAAGAGTCCACCTGATGAAGGTAGTCCTTCAGTCTCCAGTCTTCCTCTTCACCAGATTCGAGGTCACATAGGTGAGATGTTCCACCAATGTAAGTTTCCTCAAAACCAAACCGACTGCCATTGAGAGACTCTGCTTCCTTCAAAACATTTGATATAGCATCCAACTCAAACCTACTGCCAATAAACGTAACTTCATTTTCACTTTCTATGAGCTCTTCTCGCCGCTTCCGCAATACAGAATCATAACTTCGTCGGACAAATTCTATTGCATGTTCTCTTTTCCTACCCTCTTCTGAACAAAGATCTTCCACTGCCTGCAGTGCTTCCTCGTAACTTAAATGCTCATATTTTCTCTCACATAAACCCTGGAGGTCATAAAACTCCTTCTCAAGAAAGCGAAGAATTTCCATACCTTGTTGTGCTTTCTCTTCTCTTGCACGTACCCAGGATGCCAGTTGTTCCAGACTTGACGGACCGGTGAATATCCAGGACAACAATGCAGCGGAATCAAGTTCAGCTCCATTCTGGTACTGATTACTAGACAAAACATATGCAGTTCTGTCAATAGAAACTGTATCTGGACATGAACTGGGAGTAAGTTTACAAGGCAGGAAATGGTCATCAAACAATAAACATGAACCATCTTCACTGAAAACTACTTTCTCCAGGTCGTCAAATCCTTGACTAGCATTGCTTGCTCCATCACTAACACTAATTTTCTCAGAATACCTACCTAAGCCACAACAATGAGAAAGCTCTTGCAGAAACTTTAGCACCTTTTTTAATTCTTGGGCATCCAGAAAGCAGATGCATAAGGGAGTTTGATCAACATTGTAGTTAAGAAGTTGAGAGCCAAAAGCAAGACCCTGAAGCTCTTCCACTGCAAAATGAACAACCTTGCTGAGGTGACTTGAAGCAAGATATTTATTTCCAATAAGAGTCTGGAATATAGCATGAATTCTTTCAAGAAGTTTTGCTCGGTCGGGATCATCAGATAGTGGCCACTTGTCAGGAAGGAAACAATTCTTAGTACCATTGTTTCCATCGCAATCCATCAACTCAATGTCTGATATTTTATCATATTCTCTGCTCTCAACCCTATATCCGTTTGTTCTATCCCCTAATTTCTTCTTTCTAGGTGACGAATCCCATTCGTCTTCATTGCAAAAAACATCAGAAAAGTCATCCTTAGACTCTTCTGTGCTATCTCTAAGGTATGTCTCATCAAGAAGACCATGTTCTTGAGATCTTGATTGTTCATCAAGCATCTTTGCTGCCGCACTAACATCTAACGGTTTCCAAGGACAATTCAGAAGCATCTCTGCCCACTCATTCTCCACATTCTGAGGCAAAATAGACTGCAATTTAGGTAACAAAGTTCCAATGTGCTCATGCACAACATGATGGTTGTGTGATTCAGAGTCGACAAATTTTTCACCACAGCGGCAACATGCCCAAAACTTCCAACCTTTATTGGTTTCAGCAAATGATAGAGCCTCAGAGAGCACTTCATTAGCCAATCCGCCTTTTGATGCATTTAAATGAGCCTTGAGATCTGAAGTTGTAATTCTAAGCAACTCTTTCTTCCTGTCTAAAGTCATGGAGTTCCAATATGACTGCACCCAATTCTTTCTCTCTGTGGAGGATGCATTTTTCCTTGCATTCCCGCTCTTCCTCCTCTCACCAATTCTCTGCCCTGATCCTGTTGTCAGATCCGAAGCTTTATCTACATCATTGTCTGTCTCGACAGTTTCAGACTTCTGTTGCAACAGCCTTGCAGCAGCCACCCGGACTTCAATCTCCTTCCTCCTCTCTTCCGGTGTCTTAGTCGCCTTTTTAATCTCATTTGGCCTTCTTGCTTGAACCAACCTCAGCTCCATTGGGTCCTCGGACACCCTCCTAATCGGGATCAACCTGAATTTTTCCTCACCATTGCCTATATGCTTCATCCAAGTGGATATGGAAGCAATGTTTGACTTCTGAATTAAACCTCGGAGCTCATTCTGTACATGCTCAATCCGAGCATGAGGTGTCTCAACCTTCTGTTGGCTCTCCTCCTGTAAGCTCTCTTTTGCAGGATCTACGGGGTTCTCAATTGCCAATGCCCTTTCACACTCCTGTACAACTTCCTCATATTCCTTCCCCTCATTTGCAGCCTCATATAACAAATTAGCATAGAAATGTGCAAACTCAATCGAGTTCGGAGACATTGATACTGCTTTCCTCGCACTCTCAATAGCATTCTTCAAATGCCTATGTTTCGCATTGGGGTCATCAATCACCGAAGCCACTTTAACACAAACAGTGCCCTGGACACGATGAATCAGAGCCGCGTAAGGCGAGTTGTCATGCTTGCTGGACAGCTCCTTCATCAATCTTAGGGCTTTTGTATGGTTTCCACGACGCAGGGATGTTAGGGCACGCTCGCATTCAAGCTTAATTGAAGCATAAGAAGATGAGATGGCATTCTTCTCACCTTCAGCAACCGCCGAAGCATCCTTTTTGCTCGACGGCTTCTTCCGAACTGCTGGACTTACCGAGACTAGGTTTAGGTCCGATTCAAGGAGCTCAATTTCCGCATCGTCGGGTACAGGTAGAACCGCCACCGGCGCAGCCGAGGGTTTGGAACGAGGAGCGACGGTTCGCTTCTTATGCACCATTAATTTGTTCTATAGCAATTCAATCGTATGCATATGCATTCAATATATCTCATGCGCCTAAAAACCTATAAATATGTATATATCTATATATACGGAAATCCTATCTCAGTATCTCCAATTGAACAGATATATGAGCCTCTATACAAATAGGATGAGATAAGGGAGACTTACTGGTGTGAGTAATAGAATGTGAGAGTTGCGTCGGAATCGGAGAAACGATTATCGATCGGCGAATTGAAGGTGTGTTTTTGTGTGAATAGGTAAGTACGTACAGAGTGAGTCTCTGTTTCGCTCTATATCTGTGTTTGTGTGTAAACACCTAACAAACAAAATGGAATAATGGGGGTGGGTAACGAGGGGGGTGGATAGCGTGAGGGGCGATGTCTGGGAAGTGGTGTCCTGACTCCTCAGCAACTCTTCAGTCTTTGTTGGCATGAGGAGAAAATGGAGATTTTATGATTTTTTGTTCTCACTTACTTGGATTATTACTTGCTTTTATTTATTTATTAACCTAATTGAGAAAATATCATTCATCTAAATCAAATCAACTATATAATATTGAAATTGAAATTAAAAGAATAAATTATATTTTCTTTTATTTTATTTTTTTACTTATAAGGGCATTTTGGGGGTGCTAATTGTTTTTCACCTTTTTTCTTAATCTCTTTTTTAGTTCCTTTAATCCTTTCACATTTTTAGCCCCTTTCGATGAAGATTATCTTTAATATACTCCCATACTGACGCTTTTGGAATTAGGATCGGTTATAGAGGAGACTATTGAAACTAATTAAAAAGAAAGAAGAAAAGCCAAAGTAAGTTGAGTATCTCAAGCCATAATTGAGTAAGAGAGGGAAGGCATAATCTGATTAAGAATTGCCTCAGTAGGATACGACATCTTTCACATAGGCATATTTGTCTGCCTTAGACAAGAATGTTTTGCATGATAAGGTATTTCAGGCACTATTCGGATAAGCCGGGAAAAAAACTAACTTCTTTACAAAGCTCATTCAATAAAGAAGAAACAAGCAAATTTTATACGGTCAAAATGAGCTTGCCCATCGTATCACTAACCGAAATTGAAACATGATAGGTCAAGGTTTAGCCTCGTGTTATATCGAGCCATGGTGCGAAGTTGGATCGTTGAGTTCGCAACCCAGAGACCGATCAAGGTCGAGATCGGTCAAGATCGAGACCAAGCAAAATGGAGATCGAGCAAGACCGATGGAAGTTTACCTAGTCAAGTAACAGAAAGCCGAAATATCCATAATCGAGCAAGGATCACTGCTAAAATCTCGGCACGTATCAGGATGAGGCTGATTAATTAGCTAATCATGAGATTTCTTACTGTATTTAGAATTGTAACAAAAGTAGACTCCCCTACTGTCACAGTGGTATTTTATGTCACTCGAATTCTGCCCGAGGTTTACCATTGCGCATCAGTCAAGCCCAGCCTTGACTTCAGCCTTCCAACATTTAGAATAATTTTAGGAACGTTTTGGACTTAGAATGATTTAGGCAGCAAGTAAAGTAAGTAAAGGCACACACAAATTTACAGAAATTTCTTCTCAACTCGTATTAATATGTGAATACAAGAACACAATGAGCCAACCATATGGCCAAGAACAAAGAACACCCTAGTTCCCTACCCCGAAAACGATTTCCTACCCTTAGGGATGCACTTAGACGAAATTGGCTAACAATTGCCTCAACGCTAAGTTTTCTGCCCCTTTGGGACCGTCTTATGCACATATTTATAGTGCAGGCTGCCCAATTACACTTGGCAGCATTTTAGACAATCAGTTGACAAGCCCCAACTGATGGGCAACATGCTAAGACATGATACAAAAACGTGCCAAGACTTTATCCCATGATCAGCATGCTTTGGATGTGGTTGTAACCGCCAACTTCCCATCATCTGCCTTGAACACCTTTTGTAATTGTTGTTTGTGCACTGCATGTGCCTGTCTTGCCCAGCTGTTGTGTGCCCAAGGTTGGCATTGCGCCCAGCCTTGCCCTTTGACACAGCTCGCACCAATGTCATGGCCACAACTTGTCTCCCACTGACTTAGTCGCACACGCTCATTGCCACAGCTGCCCGCTAATGTCAAGTCGCCCTCAACTTGATCAAATCTGCCCCCATCACTTGTCATTGCTTGTCTTGCCATGTCTTGGCCCCAGCTTTGACTTGGCTTTTCCTTGTCATTGTCATGCCAACCCGCACGTCCATGTACAATGCGCCTTGCCTCCTTTCAAGGTGCGTTTTTCAACCCCGCATAGTCGGTCATGCCGAGCTGCTCGTCATGATGTTGTCCCATTTTTCAGGTTGTGTGTCAAGGCCATCCGGAAAATCCTTATCGTAACCCACACCTGCTGAGGAACTTTGTCAAGGGGCTAACACCTACTATATAAAGGGGTCTGATCATTTGTAAAACATCATCACATTTACGCATTACAAAGCAATACACTGCCTTCTTTTAGCTTTCAATATTCTGTTATTTTGTTCATATTTTAGTAGAATCTTCACTTGGTTTGAGGGCGACCTAACTCGAGGGCCAAAGATATACAATTCATTTGGTTTGTATTTATTTCTTTTTACAATCAATTTCAATATCAATTTACATATTTTGTCAGTTTGTGCCAAGTAAAATCAGATGTTCTTAAAAACACGTGTAAATTTAATTGTTATCTATTTATTTAGGTTAAATAGTTTGGTGGCGCCCACTGTGGGGCTAAGTATAATAGTGATTTCCTGGTACTAACCCTCGTAACACACACTATTTTACCCTTTTTCTTGGGAGTATCTCGTACACATGGATCATGACCTCGGACATCATGACAAAAATGACAACATAGCCTCCCCAAGGGAATGAAGTACCTCCATTTGAACTCGATGGAGTTCTGGCTGCAGACCCAGTCAACTCCAGCTCCAATATTGCCATTAATGAAAATTTGGTCGTCGATCATGAGAGTAGCATCTGCAGAGATGTTAGATCGGCCAGTCAGAGCACACAGGGCGGTGAAGAAGGTGGAATCAGCCTTCGGTTGATATTCGAGATGTTGCAGGATCAATAAGTTGCAATAGGACAACTCCAAAACCAAAATCATGCACCAAGAAGGATCGAGCCCAAGCCGTCCCAGGAAGTTATTCACAGGGCCGAATCGATGTCAAGGAGATCGAACAGAAATGAATCAGGGACCGATCCTGCAATCATGGAGATGCTCGAGGAGCTAACAAAGCGAGTTGAATCGGGGGAAAAGAAAATTAAAGCAAATGACAAAAGGTGGAAACCTATAATTCAAGGGTTGATCAAATCCCGGGGACACCACCGATATTGAAGGGTTTGGATTCAAAGAAGTTCGTACAAAAGCCCTTCCCCCGAGGCCATGATTGTAGGTATCAAACTAGACAAAGGCTTAGTGCAGAGGTGAACGAAGCCAAGTGTGACTCCCTCTTCGTGGTGAATCAGGTTAACGGAACCTTTGAAGTTCGAGAAAAATGAATGCAAAGATACTTGGATAAGCTACAAGTAAATTTACATCAATTTAAGGAACGGACTTTGCAACATATGCCTCGATATCAGAATAGTGAGGGCGATGCCCTCGCAAACTTAGGGTTATCAATTGAATACAGCGATCTTAATTCGGGGGGCTCTCGTGCAGCTTATGAGGTCAGTGATCGAAGAAGTCCACGCTGAGATAAACTCCATAAGTTTGACCTGGGATTAGAGAAACAAATACATAGAGTATTTGAAGAACATGAAGCTTCCCTCATATCCAAAAGAATCGAGAGCCCTGCGCACAAAGGCAACGCGATTCACCTTTTTCGAAGATGGAACTTTGTTCAGAAGAATGTTTGATGGTCCACTAGAAATATGGTTGGGACCGAGAGATACTGAATATGTTCTAAAGGAAGTTCACGAGAGCACTTGCAGAAATCATTCCGGTGCCGAATCATTGGTCCACAAGGTAATCAGATCCAGATACTACTGGATCGACATGTAAAAATATGCAAAAGAGTTTGTTCAAAAATGCGACAAGTGCCAAAGACATGCACCGATGATTCACCAACCCGGGGAACTACTCCATTCGATCTTATCCCCATGGCCATTCATGAAGTGGGGAATGGACATTGTTGGCCCTCTTCCATGGGCACCAGGTAAAGCTCACTTTATTTTATTTATGACTGATTATTTTTAATAAGTGGGTTAAAGCGCTAGCCTTCGAGAAAGTTTGGGATAAAGAAGTCATCGACATCATTTGGGATCACATCATATGTCGATTTGGAGTGCCATCCGAGATTGTGTGTGATAGTGGGAAACAAGTCATCGGCAGTAAATTGACCAAATTCCTCGAGGATCACAAGATCAAAAGAATCCTATCAACACCTTATCATCCCAGCTGGAACGGGCAAGCTGAATCGACCATCAAAGTCATCATCCAAAATCTTAAGCAGAGGCTAACCGACGTCAAAGGAAATTCTACCCGAAATTCTTTGGGAATACCGCACGACATCAAAGTACAGTACCGGGGATACCCCGTTCTCATTAGTTTAATGGAGATGGAGATCTTATACCGGTCGAAGTCGGGGAGTTAAGTATCAAGTTCCGATATGCAATAAAGGAATCCAATGACGAGGCCATGAATACTAGCCTAGAACTATTGGATGAGAGACGTGAAGCCGCCCTCGTTCGATTGATCGCCTAAAAAAATGGATCCAGAGATACTACAATCGAAGAGCCAATCTTTGATATTTTAACGTCGGGGACTTAGTGCTAAGGAAAGTCACCCTCAACACCCTAAATCCGAACGAAGGGAAATTGGGTCCGGATAGGGAAGGACCGTACTAGATTCTCGAGGTCAGCGAAAAAGCGTCCTACAAGCTCGGAACGATTAATGGAGAAAAACTATCGGGCAATTGGAACGTATCTCACCTAAAATGGTATTACTGCTAAGGTACGACCCCATTCTATTTCCTTTTTTATTTTAGACTAACATTTGATTGGGTTGTTTAATGTTATATTCAGGAAAAAGAGGATGCATGATGAGTGGCGGTGGAGTACAATGGTTCCGGTGTACAAGAACAAAGGGGATATCTAAAATTGTAACAACTATAGGGGTATCAAGTTACTAAGTCATACCATGAAATTTTGGGAGAGGGTGGTGGAAGGGAGGATAAGGAGGGTGGTGTCTATATCGGAAAACCATTTCGGGTTCATGCCGGGTCGTTCTACTACGGAGGCTATCCACCTTATCAGGAGGTTGGTGGAACTATATAGGAATAGGAAGAAGGATTTGCATATGGTGTTTATTGACCTAGAGAAGGCGTATGACAAGGTCCATAGGGACGTCCTTTGGAGGTGTCTGGAGGTGCAAATTGTGTCGGTGGCTTACATTAGGGCGATAAAGGATATGTATGATGGATCTATGACTAGGGTTAGGACTGTGGGAGGTGACTCAGAGCCTTTTCTGCTGGTTATGGGGTTGCACCAAGGATCTACGCTCAGGCCGTTCTTATTTTCTCTGGCGATGGACGCACGACACACCATATCCAAGGAGGGGTGTCACGATGTATGTTGTTCGCTGATGATATAGTTTTGATTGATGAGACGCGAGCCGACGTTAATGGGAGACTGGAGGTATGAAGGCGGGCCTTGGAGTCTAAAGGTTTCAAGTTGAGTAGGACTAAGACGGAATATGTGGAATGTAAGTTCAGCGACGTGACAGGGGAAGCGGATGTGGAAGTGAGGATTGACTCACAGGTCATCCTCAAGAGAGAAAGTTTTAAGTACTTAGGGTCAATTATCCAGAGAGATGGGAAGATCAATGGGGATGTTACGCACCGTATTGGGGTGGGTGGATGAAATGGTGGTTAGCGTCTGGAGTCCTGTGTGACAAGAATGTGCCACCGAAACTCAAAGGTAAGTTATATAGAGTGGTGGCCAGACCGGCCATGTTGTATGGAGCTGAGTGTTGGCCAGTCAAGAATTCGCATATCTAGAAGATGAAAGTAGCAGAAATGAGGATGTTGAGATGGATGTGTGGGCACACTAAGATGGATAAGAATAGGAATTAAGATATTCAAGAGAGGGTGGGTGTGGCTCCCATGGACGACAAAATGCAGGAAGTGCGGCTTAGATGGTTCGGACACGTGCGGAGGAGAAGCCTAAATGCACTGGTTAGAAGGTGTGAGCGGTTGACTTTGGGAGGTACGAGAAGAGGCAGAGGGCGGCCTAAGAAGTATTGGGGCGATGTGATCAGGTAGGACATAGGGCGACTTCACATTTCCAAGGACATGGCTCTTGATAGGAACATGTGGAGGTCGCGCATTAGGGTAGTAGGCTAGGGGGTAGCCTAGAGTTCTTCCCTTTTTGTATTGGGTAGTCTGATAGAGTTTTATATAGGTTTGTTAGCGGTCTATGATGTGTTCACATTGTTGTTTTTCATAGTTTTTTGTTATTGTCCTTTCACTTATTCGTTGTTGTTATTTTCTTTCTGGCATTCTGTAATGACCCGGCCTGTCGTTACATAGAATATGCACCATAATTGTTGTTAACGACTTGTCATGGATTGATTATACTGTTATTGATGTGTTAGAGTTGGTAAGCTTGAAGTCGAAGTGATTGTAATGAGAATTTAGCCACTTAGTCTTTAAAAATAACCTTGAAGTTGCAAGAGTCAAGTGAGAGTTCACTTATTGGTAAATGACCTCGAAATGCGGATTTTATGGCTCGGATAGCTTCGTTAGGTGATTTGAGACATAGGGGTGTGTTCAGAATAATTTTGTGATGTCCGGTGTAGAATTAGGCTTGAATTGGTGAAAGTTAGTTTTTGGCGATTTCCGGTGGGCAGTGGAAAATAGGCTGTCAAGGTCGGAATGGAATTCCGACAGTTGGAACAGGTTTGTAATGTCATTTAGCATATGTCTGCAAAATTTCGGGTCAATCGGAGTTGTTTTGGATAGTTTCGGCATCATTGGTGGATTTTAGAAATTTCAAAGTTATTATGCTTGAATCCGACATGGTTTTGATGTTTTGATGTTAGTCTTGGTGTTTTGAGAGTGCAACTAAGTTAGAATGATTATATGTGATGTGTTAGTATATTTGGTTGGGGTCCCGAGGGGCTAGGGATTGATTTCGGGTGGTTAACGGACTCACTTGGACTTAGATAAATTGTTGGTTTTCTGGTTTTTTGTGCAGCAGGTTTTCCTTCACTACGATCGCGTACGGAGCGTCGCGATCGCGTAGTTCAAATTGAGAGGGGCCGAATTTTACTGTCTGCGATCGCATAGGTGTGTTCGCGATCGCAGAGGTTGAGCAGGTTGAGCAGTGCGATTGCGTGGGGCGTGTTGCGATCGCATAGGGATAGAGGGGTGCGCGTGGGGGGCTGGTCAAGTGTACTTCGTGATCGCGTGGGATGACTTGCGATCGCGTACGGGTAGGCCACAAGTAAATGCGGTCGTGTAGCATATGTTTCGATCGCAGAAGGCAAATTGGGCAGCTAAAAAATTGTGCTCCGCGATCGCGATGAATAATTAACTGGGCAGATATAAAAATAAACCTTCCGCGACCTAAACCCTTTTTACACCATTTTTGTACAGACAGAAAGCTCTTGAGGCAATTTTTGAAGAGGGAAATCAGTGGTATTCATAGAGGTAAGTATTTTGGACCTTAAAACTCGTTTATAGGTGATTATAGAACATAATCTTAGTATTAAATTCATGGAAATCAGTAGAAAAAGGTGGGTTTAGGGCTTGAGATTATGAGACCTTTAGGGGTCAAACAAACTCTGATTTTGGTGTTCTTTATATGTACGGACTCGTTAGAGGACGAAGAATATTTTGGTATAAGAATTTCTGAGTTTCGAGATGCGGGCTCGGGGGTCGGGTTTTGACCGAATTCAGATTTTTGAGCTAAATTCGATATTTTCAATTGGAATTTATTCCTTGAGCATAATTTGATGATAAAAATCTGAACTAGGTATATTTGGAGCATCTTGAAGTTGATTCGAAAGGCAAACACATTGCGAAGTAGTTTCGGGCTAGTTTGAGGTAAGTAATGTCTTTAAATCCTGTCCTGAGGGTATGAAACCCCGGACTATGCAGCCTTTCACGGGTTTTGGAATGCAAAGGTTGAAACTTTTGAGATATATTCCCTATTTAGGCGACTATTGAGTTGCTAAATCGACTTTTAAGCTTATGCTTAATTAGTAATTATATATTACGATATGTTTTGGGTTGTAAGCCATGTTTGGGGACTAGTGTTGACTTGTTCACCCCTTGGGGTTGTGTTTACTATATTTTCCTCACTGATATGTTATGATTTTACACTCAGTATTTTCCTGTAATTGTTTTGACACTCAGAGTATTTGATACTATTTCTTGAAAATAAAATACTGTTTTGGGTCGAGAACCCGGTATGTTATGGCCTAAGGGAAAATCGAAGTGTCTGACTAAGTGAGGCTTTCAGGCCTATATTGTGAGAGGCTTTCAGGCCTATGTTGTTATAGCGCTTGGGCTGTAGGAGTTACTCTGGAGTCTGTACACACCCCCAGTGAGCGTAGGTACCTATTGAGTGATGACTATTGCCCGCGGGGCTGTTACTGAGTGATTGTAAGAATCCCTGATAAAGAATGGTTACGAGAAATGATTTTGGCCTGAGGGGCAGTTTTATGAAAATAATTTTTACTGAGTTTTAGAACTATGATTTACTTCGTTTTCAAACTGGTTTTTACTGAGAATTTTACTGAGATATACTGATATTACACTTATTTCAAAGGATTTCTGGAAACCGATTTTTGAACTCATGTATTTGATGAATACTATCTAGTGACTTGATGTTTTACTGTTTTTGTGAATTGGTGAATCTGTACTGTGTGTTTTATAATTCTCATACTGCGATTTATTTTCATTACTACTGAGTTGGCATACTATAAAGACTCCATGTGCCTTTGTGCGCAGATCCAGGTACCGATTTGGAGCAGTAGCTGCCTTATTCGTTAGCAGCAGTTCACGGAATTTTGAGGTAGCTGTCCAGCGTCCACATCTTCTCCTTTTCCTTTCCTTGATTAGTATTCGAAATTGATTCATAGACATTTATTATGACATTAGCAGAGTTAGGTTTGTTTCTTTTTAGATGCTCATGATCATTGACTCTAGTCTTGAGAGGTTTTTTTTAGGTTTGGTTTTGACTATTATTGGGTCGTTAAGATTTAAATAATTTATTTTATTGCTATGCTTGTTATTTATAATTGTATTGTGAACTATTATAAAAAGAACCAATGCGTAGTAAAGTGATGGTTTGCTAGCCTAGTTCCACGATAGGCGCCATCACGACCTATTAGGATTTGGGGTCGTGACAAGTTAGTATCAGAGCACTAGGTTACATAGGACTCAACGGTCATGAGCAGGTTCAGTAGAGTCTTGTGGATCGGTACGGAGCTGTCTGTACTTATCTTCGAGCGGCTGCAGAACTCTTAGGAAAAATCTCAATTTCTTGAACTCTTTCGTGCCAATCTATTGATTCTTGAAATATAAACTCATATTGTTTCATTCTTTCACAGATGGTGAGGACACGCAATACCGATCAGGGTGACCAGACACCAGCTAGACCCACAAGGGGTCGAGGCCGTGGTAGAGGTAGGGGACCAGCCTAGGCAGCAACCAGGGTAGTACCACAGGATCCCCCTATCGTTCAGGATCAGGTTCCCGCCGATGGTACTCCAGCGGGACAGGCTCAGGCACCGGCAGTGCCTATTGTTATTCCGGGTCTTCAGGAGACCCCAACGCAGATATTGATGGTGTGTTCCAGTTTAGCTCAGGCAGTTGCTATGTCCACTACTGCCACTGCAGCTCAGGCCGGGGGAGGCAATCAAACTCCAGCTGCCCGGACACCTGAGCAGGTTGTACAGGGTATTCAGACATCAGGGGTAGACCCAACCCAGCCGGTTGTCCCAGTCCAGGATTTTGTGGTTCCAACTATGCTCGAGAATGAGCAACGTAGACTGGAGAGGTTCAGCAAACTTAAGCCTCCGACTTTCAGTGGCATAAAAGGTGAGGATGCCCAAGGTTTTCTGGATAAATGCCAAAGGATACTACGTACTGCGGGTATTTTGGAGACCAGTGGGGTCTCATTTGCTACATTTCAATTTGCAGGTGCTACTTTTACTTGGTAGGAGTCATTCGAGAGGCGTAGGCCAGTTGGTTTAGCACCACTCACTTGGCAGTAGTTCTCCACGATCTTTTTGGAGAAGTATGTTCCTCAACCCACAGAGAGGAGCAGCGCAGGCATTTTGAGCAGTTGCGCCAGGGAGATTTGTCAGTTACTCAGTACGAGATGAGGTTTTCCGAGTTTGCCTGACATGCTTCTGAGATTGTCCCTACTGACAGGGAGAGGATTAGGAGGTTTGTAGATGGTCTTACTTATCAGCTTCGGATCTTGATGACCAGAGAGAGAGTGTCTGGAGCTACATTTGAGCAGGTTGTTGACATTGCTTGGGATATTGAGTCGGTTCGTAGGCAGGATCGTGAGGAGAGGGAGGTCAAGAGGCCTCTGGGATCAGGTAGCTTAGTGGCGCCCCTTCCAGAGGGTAGTTTCAGCACAACATAGGTCGTCCATTTAGACCTCCCCAGCCAGTTCGCCCAGCTTACAGTGGTGTATCTTCGGGGCAAGGTCTTCGCAATTCTCATCAGGGACGTTTATCTTTTAGTGCCCTCACAGCTCGGAGCTCCGCCCGGGCATCATCTTATCAGGGCTCTTCTATGCATGTTTCGTCTGGTGGTCATCAGGGTGACAGATGTTCTCGTCAGTTTTCATCTCCGACTTCAGGTGGTTGTTATGAGTGTGGAGAGTTCGGACATGGGTGGAGGTAGTGTCCCCGTTGTTGTTTTAGACTTCAATACTACACAATATTATAAGTTAATTGTGCAGTACCCAATTTTCGAGTGCTGTCTAATAAGAAGCACCTGGTTCTTCTTAGTCTACTACTTACTACAGTTTGCGGAATAATTAAGTAGTAATAGTAAAGACACATAGATTTTT
>ML278916.1:1443-13906 GCA_005239495.1 Nicotiana undulata
AAAAGAATTGAAGACTCTGACACAAGAATTGCGAAAAGCCTATTCTAAAAAAAACCCTCGAACCATGTTCAGGTTAGAAGGTAAAATGATAGATACAAAGAAGAAATGTACAAACTGTTACATCAAAAACAGTTAGGGACAGAAGATCATCATCATTGTACTTAGCCAAAACTGTTATAATCAAAACAGTTACGAAATCTTTGTACTCAAATGGAAAACTGTTATTTAAAAACAGTTACGGATGAAAGATCGAAACCCTTGTATATATTCTCAAAACTGTTATATCTAAAAACAGTTACGGATTACACTACATTCTCTCGTACTTACAACTGTTGCAAATAAAACAGTCAATACGAAAAACTGTTACTAATGAAAAACAGTTGCCTCCTTGTATTAACTCAAAAAACTGTTATCCACTAAAAACAGTTACGAAATACAAGTGACTATTAAATCTGTTAAAAACAGTTGCAACATGAGTTTTAGATGACAAACGTAACACATGTAAAAATGTTGTGAAAGTTCAAGCAAAAACCTCTCACAAAAACATTCCTAAAACATGTGAAAAATTCCTATCACTCTATTGCATTTTCAATGAAGTTGAGACGTCTTCTTCATTAAAACATTAAAAGGGCCCTTGATTCACAAACAAAGCCTTTCACATACGAAGGCTAAAGCTTGTACTACACCCGACATAAAAGGGTTTAGAGCAAAACACGTATCTTTTTACGCAAAGAAAGCTAAGAGGTACGAACAAAGACCTCACAAAAGCAAAAGCAATAGACTTGAATAGAAGGGTTAAAGCTCAAAATTCATAAAAGCTCAAAAGCAGTACATTGATATAAAAACAGCTAAGTACAATAAGTACAAAACTAAGTACTTAGCCACATAATATTTACATTTTTAAAATGCCCCTAAGTTGTCAGTTGGGGACTTTAGAAACTTTAAACTTACTCCCGATGGAGCTGGGAGTAATTACACCAATCCAATGTAAAAAAAAAAAAAAAAAAAACAGGAAAACAACCAGAATTTTCACTTTTGAGGAGAAGGACTGCTTTCTTCTTCCGGAGAGTCGGCTGCTGCTTCATTAACTGGAGAAAGGTTGAGACCCTGCTGAGTCTTATCTATGGCTTCTTTAGACTTTGCAATCTCAGCATCAAGATCAAAGCCTGCTTGACTCATCTCCATTAATGTGTCATGACGAGCATTCATATACGCCCAACTCACTTCAACAGCCGTTGACTCTTCAAGATCATTATAATCTTTCGACCACACTTGAAGTTCAGCCTTCAAGCTGTCATTTTCGGCTTCAGCAGCTTCAAGAGCAACCTTCAAAGGCGCGACTAACTCTTCCAAATTTTGGGTCTTTGCCAGAGCCTCACGAAGATCTTCTTGAACTTGAGAAAGATTACGTACGAGCTCTCCGGAATATTCTTCTTTTTGTCCCAGCAAATCCTTCAAATACCGGACCTCTTCCGTGGCTTTTGACAGTTGCTCAGCAAAAGAGGATTCAAGAACGTCTTTATCCTTGTTAGCTTGGCTGAAAGAAGCCTTCTCCACTGCTAGTTCTCCTCTCACAACTTTCAGCTGCTCCTTTAAGGTATCTCTTTCTCCTTCTAAAGTTTCCATCTCAATTTGAAGGCTTTCGTACTGTGCCTTAAAATCATCCAGCCCACGAAGCACTTGCAACTCTTTCTCATAATTAGAAATTCTTTTCATGAGCTCCAAACCGATAAGGTGCGTCTACAAAAGCAGTAAAACAATTAAGAATATTAAAACTATTTATTGAAGCAATGTATGTACAAAAGATCGAGTATATACCTTCAAGGAATTATGCACCACCTCATTAGCCCAAGTGAGAGATGCGTGGCTGTCAAGTTTAGCTCTTTCCTCAGGGCCAATCAAAGGCTTGAGCCACATTTCCGGCTCCCCGGTGCTGATCTTCTTAAAGAGGTTGCCACCAGCTGGAACCTCAATCAAGACCCTTCGCATCCCCCTGCTGGAAGACCCTTCTTCTATAACAGAAGGCATGGAAGCAGGGACCGAAGGGGCAGCAGAAGAAACGGAAGGGCCGGGAGCCAAAAGAGTCGCGGGCACTTCAATCGAGATGGAAGAAGGAGAAACTGAAGAAATAATAGGAATTGGAGAAGAAACAACAGCAGCAGCTTGGGGAGCAGAGATAGCAGCAAAATGCGGGTAAATGGTAGCCAAAGGAACATCGTCAGGATCCATCTCGAACCCTTCCTGAAATAAACGCTCAGCAGAGTCCCGAGATGGAGATTGAGATTGATCTCGAGAAGAAGAAGACCTAATGGCCAACACGGAAGAAAGAGGCGCGGGAGTAGACTCTTTGTCCAAAATTACCCGCCTTCTTCTCATCCGGTGCACTAAAGTACCCTCTTCTTCACCCTCATCTTCCCCTTCAGAACGGGAATCCAGGGCTTTCCTCTTCGAAGCACTCGTCAAAATATTCTGAGCTTGGGACAATGACATCCTTGGAAGTGAGGAAGATACCCCACGAGTAGTAAACCCTATCAGAAAGAGGAAAAGAGTTAAAAAAAAAAAAAGAACTCAAGCAGAGAAAAGAATGAGAAAAATTCTGCTTACCATGGGTCTTAACAATCCACTTGTACTTTGGCGAAAAGTACCTCCAAGATCTTTTCTCGGCAGGAGCAGCAGTTAACATTCTTTCTACCCAACTACAGATGTCGGAGACATTCTCGACAACATTCATAGTTGCTGTAAATTAAAGGGAAACAGATACGGTGTCATAAAACATCAAAAAAATTTCATTACAAATGAATCAGGTACGAATTAAAATACTTACGTGCACGGTTCCACTTCTCGGGGAAGGGAAGATTATTTTCACCCACTAAAATAGCACTGGGAACAGCCACGTACCTAAGGTGCCAACCTCTGTTTTTATCATCACCAGGGGTTACTAACACTCTCTTACTCCGGGCAACTAAAGTAAAAAACCCCTGACGAAATAAAGTAGGAGAATACAAATGCAGCAGATGAGGAAGGGTAAAAGGAACGGAAACCTTTGAAGCCAAGACTCTCAAACAGGCGACAACACGCTATACTAGGGGACCAACTTGTCCTAAACAAATATTAAAAAAATGATAAAACTCTATAATCACAGGATCAACAGGAGGTTGAAATCCTAACGTAAAAGGATAAGTGAAAACATAAGAAAAACCAGCTTTAAAGGATGTAATCCTTTGAATACTACTTGGCACGAGAACAGGAACATTAGACTCCCAAAAACATTCCCTACGAACAATGGGAATGTGACCCACAGTAATGATAGTGGCATATTTCTCAATACTATCCAGAGAAAGAGATTGTTCAGTAATAGGAGAATTTACTTCTGGAAAAGTTATCTCAGAAGGGATGATTTCGTCAACTCTAGGTTCATGAAAATCATCCCTACTCCTAGAAACAGATTGAGAAGATCTACCTCTCGGGGAAAACAACGCCCTAGCAGGGGAAGAAGAAGAAGAACCTCTAGAAAAAGTACGTCCAAGGCTCCTTAGTCGGCCACCTCTTCGACTCCTCGTCGGAGCAGAAGAAGAAGCTAGAGCCTCAACATCAATAACCTTTTCAGAATGGCCTGATGAAGACATATTTATAAAGTCTAAAGAAGAAATTCTTTCACAAAGAGAAAATTGAGATGCAGAAGTTTTCTTTTTTCGTGCTAAGGAAGAAAGGAAGAAGACTATTTATACTTAATGGCAACCGTCAAAGATTGAAAAGGTAATGATGGAAGGTCATAATCAAAAGTGTCACTTTGGGACTGATGCAGCCGCAAAAAAGCCCTAAAAGGCGCTGAGTCATTTCAGAACCAATCAGAAATGAACACGTGAAAGAAGCATTAAATGGAAGTACTGTGCAAAGCATGCGTCAATAAAAGAATACAAAGTTTCGAGATAAAGCGGCGGCAAAATATTCCCGCCATAAATGAACATCCACTTACCAAGTATTATACGCTCAATACATGGCAAGTGGGGGGACTATCTGTATTGGTAAAAAATATAGTCTTACACGTGTACAGATTTTAGATGACTCAGCTAGCCAGGTGGACCAATCAAAATATCACACGCGGATGCGAGATAAAGAGGTACGGGCAATGCAAGGAATTAGCCACGGAAAAGATCACTAAAGAAAAAAGGCATGGTCACAGCGAATCCGGACACAATAACAGGCTGATTCAAAGATCATCAATCAATGCCTTGTACGTTACACAATTCCTAAAATAATAGTTACTAGTCATTTTTATAACGCCTCATAAATGTAATAATTAAGCATTAAATAGGCTTCATGACAGTAATACAAACGTTGTACTAGGAAAACATTCCTATAAAAGGAATGTCAATGTAACAAACAGGGGATCGGATTTCGAGCAATATAAGTTACTGTTTCTTTTTTATTCTCAACGATTGCTTTTTATTCTTTGTTTGATTGATCCGAGTATCAGTAACCCGAGTTTTTCCTGAAATTAACCTTTAGTCAAAAAGGTTCATTTTTTGGTTAAACAATTTTGTCTGTGGCTTAAGTGCTGAGATTTCGTCTATGTGAGCATATGTGTTGGGGGACTTATATGCCCGTTGGTGTCCTTATTGATGGAACCTTGTGACTAGATGACTACGTGGTGAGTGTGATTGATAGTTATATGTGTTCAGGTTGTGTGATTGTGACAACAATGGATTAGCGGGAGATGTAACAAGAATCATTGAGTAATTGACTTAGTCTTAAGTTAGAATATGGCCTCGAGCCGTGAGTATAGTGAATGTCCTCCCATGTTGTTTAGTTGTGGAGTGAAGCAGATCCTTCTCTTGTGTTATGAGTTCTGAGTGATGTCTTTTGGGCTGACCAATGCCCCAACAACGTTCATGTAATTGATTGATAGTGCATGCAACCGTGTTATAACTCCTTTGTTATTGTGTTCATGGATGACATCCTGGACTCACGTAGCCAAGGGTAGCATACTCAACATTTGATGATGGTATTACAAGGATATAGGGAGGAGAAGCTTTGTGCGAAGTTCTCCAAGTGTGAATTTTTGGGCTCAGTTCAGTAGCAATTTTGGGTCACATGGTGTCCAGTGAAGGTATCCATGTGATCAGACGAGTGTGAGTAGAGCTTCCAGAAGCTCATGATTTCCTTGACCACGGCTCTAGTGTTAGTATTTCCATCAGCTTCAGGTTCTTATACCACTTAATGGGATGTCTCGAGGGCAGACAATGGTTGTGTTCTAATGTAGGAAGGTATAGTGATTGTGTGATAGCTATGATTTTTGGAAGTGTATAAGGGGATATCATTTTGAGGTTAAGCAAGCAGGGGTATCTCCTGCGGGTTTTCTTGAGGTGTGTGACCCTTATGTTGATATGTAGTAAGTTCTCTCTACTAGTAAATGATGTATGTTGTAATTTGAGTTTAGATCGCTTGTGGGGGTCAACATGACCATTACAATTGTGAATGCGAGATTTGCATACGATTTGAGGGTTAGATGGCTTGGGTCATATGAGCTTATGAAGGATTTAGTTGAATCTCACCACAGTATGGTGGCAGTGATAGCGTATGGGCATCGTGAGTTGTTGTTTGTCTTGATCTTTGGCTTGGAGCCAAGTGGGGGAGTCCGTTAATGATAAGTTGATTACGCGATTATGTGTTGTATTGGTTTCGGTTCGAGGTATGTTGGTGATTCAATTATGACCTGCAGAGGTGGAGTCTGGGAATGACTCGAGTAATGGAATTTATTCGATACAGGTTGTAATGTACTTTACGAATAATGGAATTTATTGAATGATTGAGTTGTACTTGAAAGTGTAGTGTGTGCAATGTATGAGTGTGCTTGTTGCTTCAAAGGTGTGGATTACTTTCCTAGTATGTGGTTTTCAAGCGGGGTCAGGTTGTTATGTTTTCTTGGTTAGTGTAATTGAAATTGCGTAGAGTGCATGACGTTCGAGAAGGGTTCAGACGGATTCAAGATTATATGTAGCAATTGAGGATCTTCAAGGTGTGAAAGGGGCTAGAATTGAGATTTACGGGGAAGGTGTGAAGACTTGTGGTATATTTACCTTATCATGGATTCTATCCATCAGTATCAGGAAAGTGAAGGTAATGACCTTAAATTCGCAGGAAGTCTCTTCAGGGTAAGTAATGTGTGCTTTTGGGGATATTTGACCGAGTATTCAGCGGCTTATGAGTCTTAGACAATATATTTTATGCTCGGGTTTCGTGCGATGAGTCTGGCTTATGAGTCTTAGACAATATAATTTTCGTTCCTCTTCCTATTTTTCATTGTTGGTTATGTCTTTTAGTATTGTAGTTTTACATACTATTATGAATAACTAATTTGTTATCTAGGGTTTTGATGGAACCTTTTGTAGGGTAAATTCTTGTTATGTTTTTATATAATTGAGCCATTGGATTTCTCTACTTGTTCAACTACGTAATTATTGTTGTTGATTGAATGGTCATCGATTGACTGTGCCTATTTATTATGTGTTTCTTGAGAAATGATACATATTTATGTGGTTGTTGAAAAACGTCACTCCTAACGTATGTGGAAAATCAATACAGGGGGTTTAAAGGTAGATTTAGAAATAACGAAGCCTTGTCGTGGTCATAGTGAGTGGTTAGATAAAGCCAACTAGCGTAGTTCGAGAGAATGTCTAGTAAATTGTTGTAGTTGCTCGAGAGAGAATTACGACACCTAAAGTGCTCATGATCAGTAGAGAATACATAGGCGAAATTCTAGGGAACATAGCGGAAATGATTCCGACAATTGGGGAAACCATAACTATAGACCTCCTAAATTTAATCTCCAACCCTTAGTATCTTTAGTTGTTAATTTACTGCTTTAGTTTCTTAGTTAATTAGTTGGATATAAGAATCTTAATCTTTATAACTTAGAAATTTAGTCGAGTTTATCTGCTTAGCAATATTGAACAATTACAGCGAAACCTCAGTTCTCTGTGGGATTCGACTCCGGACTCTTAGACCGGATTATATTTGCAGCGACAACTTATCCTTTTTAGGACTAGAGTTGGGCGTGATCAATTACTAACATAAAAAGTTAGCAACTTTGGAATGTTGTATTTTCAATTTTAAATTTTACGCGCCATTAAAGGATAAGGTTATCTAAGGGGTAAACCACAAAACATTATATTTTTAAAATCTAACTCGCAATATTTTTTTCAAAACGATGTCGGTGTCGAAATGATACGATCGAAGCAATCTTTCTCATCATAATTGCTAAGAGTTGAATGCTTGTAGTAGTTCTTTTATTTCCCCTAGCTTAAAATTTAATGATCAAAAGTTTGGACAATAAGTGTGACAAAAGGAGAATCAACCTGTGTCATCATCATTGCAGAAAGTTGTGTAATAACTGATATCTCATTAGTTTAGGGCCAAAAAGTAAAACCCCAATATCTCGTTTGTTGCCTAGTTAGTTTGTGTCTGCCCATCTGTTAGTTAAATGGTAACTTAAGAGAGCTCTTTATGGTTGTTATCTTGAAAGTGAGGAACTATATGAAAGATTTTCTTTAAGCTAAATGCATAATCTTCAAGAAACCTTAGAAAGGTGAATCTTGTGGTGGACTAAACAAAGTGGGACATATCTTTTGTTCTCTTCTTGCATGTGAGCTAAAAGAACACGCAAAATCTCGTTTACTGAAAAGGCGCAAATAAGGGCAGGGTGGATGCAGGGCGGTTACCGTCTTAGCCCGCAAAATTTCAATCGGCTCCGCCCGCGTAACAGTTAGAACCGTATTCACCCGCCTCACTTCTACACCTGCATTCACCTGCCCTGTCCCGCAGTTTCATTTTTTTTTAAATTTGTTTCATTTCTTTGTCTATACTCATTTTACTTATAACACATTTGATCACACCCAACTATGCCTTATAAAAAGGACAAAGCGGTCGTTGCAAATATAATCCAGGTATTTAGCCCAGAGTCGAATCCCACAAGAAATTAACCTATCAATTACTCTTGTTAGACTCACTGAATTCTTCGTAATCAACGTCCCAGATATTTTTGAATAACAACTGGTGATATTTCTACTAACTATAACTTTGACTGAGTTGTAAACAAATAAGAGAAGGATCTAAGGTTGTGATTTCCCCTATTGATGGAATCCCTTCCTGTTATGTTTCATATAGTTTTTCTTAATCGCCTCTATCGATCATGAACACTCTATTTACCGTAAATCTCTCCGAGTAATTATGACAATTTACTAGACGCACTCTCCCGAGTTACGCTAGCTGACTTTTATTACAGCTCACTTAGATCGCACCCAAGATTTTGTTATCCCTAATCCCACCTTTAAACCCTCGGTTGTTGATCCCTCATATACTTTGGGAGTGGTGTTATTCAACAATTACCTAAATATGCACTCTCTCCCGAGTAATACATACTAAATAGGCACAGCTAATTGAGGGCCCTTCAATCAACCACAACAAGAACGTAGTTGAACAAATAGAGATTAAATTGGGCAAACTATATTAACACAACAAGAAGTTCATCCTTCAACAGGTTACATCAAAACCTTAGACTAAATAATTTAGCTACTCATAATTGTGCTCATAATAACAACAACAAAATTCATCATGAATGGTAAAAACAAAAGGAAGAAAGGTAGAACTCGATGCCGAATTATCCTCCTTGCCTCTTGCCTCTCTTTTCCTTGAACAAGACCTTAAAACCTTGATATATCTCTTTTTGGGCGAACTGGACCTTTATAAGTTAAGTGGAATTGCCTCCAAGCTTCCAAATTTACCCCTGAAATTTCCGCGTGCTGGACGGGACAAGCGCGGTCGCGCTAATGGCAATGTACACTGTCCCATTTCTGCTGGGCTAGTGCGGCCGCGCTCGTGAATGCGCTTGGGACGTGCAAATGGCACTTGATTCTGCCTGTTGCTCCTGGACTAGCGCGACCACGCTGTGGGCCGCGCTAATCGATGTTCACACTGCCCAGCTTTGTTTGCTCTAGCGTGGCCGCGCTTGGCCCACGCTAGAGTGGCTAAGCTATTTTCCTCTTTTTCTCTTCCGTCTTTCACATGCGTTCAACTCCGAGGGGCCTTTCTTGCTTTAATTTATCTCCAAACACTGTTCTAGGTCCTCATAAGCACAACTTGCTCCTGCAAAACATAAAATTCACAATTAGAGCAATTTTATCGTAATTTAACCTTCCTAGAACATTGAAGCATAGTAAAGTTGGGGTATAAAGAGTCGCTAAACTACATGAATCTAGCCTATTATCAACACCCCACACTTAAATCATTGCTAGTCCTCGAGAAATCCACCATACTCTACAAAGTTCCTTGACTAAGCATTTCCCTAACGTGTCACACCAAGAACATATCACAAGAGTTGCGCCTAGTAGTGTAACATCTATGCCTCAAGAATCGACTCTCATGTGCCGTGCAATATTCATACTTCCTCAATTTACTCTATACAGAGGTCAAGACTTACCTTTCCGTCATGAATCAAGTGCCCTCACATCACACAAGAGAGTAGTTCCACAAGTAATAACCTTAAGAACAATTAGGAGCTCAGATAGACATAATTCACTCACTCTCAGAAAGAACATTCATATGCCACAAAGATGCACCATAGGCTTGCCCATAGTATACTACTCTACTAATCGAGCCCATTCAGTCTAAGATAAATTAGGACTTCATGTGGTCGTAATGTAGGCTAAAGGACGGGTAGGATATATTTGGGTATAGTGACTAACCTCCCTAAGTACTTTTAATACAATTACTTTCGCCTTCAAAACCATATTTATGTCAGACCAGACATTCCACCCCACTTCTAGTTATAATACCCAAACTCCCTTAGGTGCAATTGTATCACGTCACCACTTATCAAGAACTACATTTTTTTTTTCAAGTGGCGTTTATTCTTTCATTTTTTCAGAACACTGCATCTTTTTCCTTATTTCATTGGTTCCACTCAAAAACCAAATCAACCATCCCACACTTTATTTTTTACATATTTCCTAACAATTCAAGTGCTCATGGAGGTAAAGGGGTTCAAACAGATGGCCGTTCAAACAGTTGGGTAAGGTTTGTAATGTGGTTGTCAAAGAAACAAGCTTATAGGCTCAACGGGGTTAACTACGATAGATCACATTTAGGTGGGTATACTTTATATATCTGGCTTAACAAAGAAATGCCTATATCACTTCTAAGACTGAATAAAGTTACTATTTCATTTTGCAAACACACCGGGCAAGTTCTAGGCATCAAATGCAGAGCATAGAATACAATACAATACAATACAACTCACACACACATGGCACATGACTCGCTCCAGGTTGGCTTATCAAGACACTCTCATTTGAGTACTCAAGTCAGATACAAACATACAATTTAAGGCACTCTAACAAGAATCAACAACTGAGATTAAGCGTCACACTCTAGTGTCTATTGTGTTCAGGTGTAATAACGCTAAGGGATTCTTTTCCTATCTCATCTAATCGCCCATAAGTACCTAATAAAAACTAAAAATTAAATAAACAAAAACTAACTGCACCCAGTTCAAGCAAAACCCTTGGAAAATAACCGCGTCCCCAAAGAAAAATCGGGGGGGGGGGNACATAGCACATGATTCACTCCAGATTGTCTTATCAAGACACTCTCATTTGAGTACTCAAGTCAGTTACAAACATACAATTTAAGGCATTCTAACAAGAATCAACAACTGAGACTAAGCGTCACACTCTAATGTCTACTGTGTTCCGGTGTAACAACGCTAAGGGGTTCTCTTCCTATCTCAGCTCATAGCCCATAAGTACCCATTAAAAACTAAAAACTAAAAATAAAATAAACAAAAACTAACTACACCCAGTTCAAGAAAAACCCTTGGAAAAGAACCGTGGTCCAAAGAAAAACCAAGGGGGAGTTACTACACTACCTAAAACAGAAAAGCTTTTTGGTATTTTCTTTAGACTTACTTCCCTCAAGAAAACTGTCTAGGAGATCCGTCGTCAGGAAGAGTCCACCATATTTCTGGTTTTTTTTGGTCGACTTATACCCTCAAGAACCTCGTCGAATGAGATCCGTCATCGGACAAGTCGACTTACCTAATTAGACTACTACTTAAAACCAACAAAACAAAAGAAAACAAAACCCAAAAAAACAAAAGAAACATATAACAATTATGTACCTACATATATACATATACAATGAAGTATCCCCCACCCCACACTTAAAAGGAAGACATGTACTCATGGCTTTCAAAATAAATCAAAGTGAGGTAAAGTAACTTCCCTGAAGGATCAATCTTGATCGGAGACCGTCCCCGAGTCCAAACGACATGCACGACCCAGAGCTCTCAGCTAGCCCATAATTTTCTTTTCTGATTTAACCTTCTGGGTGGCCACTGCATCAACGTGCGTTCCTAAGTCAGCGACCGAGGTACGCAACCCTGCCAGCTCCTGTTCTATATTGTCCAACCTCTGACCCCGACTAACCCTAGACGGGCCAGCTACGTCGGCAACATGCTCATGAGCGGGCAGCTCCTCTCCCACATGTACCTGCTCGTCCTCCTCCTCCTTAGACTTATCCTCCCCGTAAGCACCACCAGCCGCCACAACATCCTTCCCAGTAGTTACATTTTCTTCTCGAAAGGTGGCCTCTGTCGGCACTTTGCCATCTACTGCCAAATGTTCCGGCTCCCGGGCTGCACGGCATAATCTAGTGACAAGAGAGGGGAAGAAGAAGCCATACCTCTTAATTGGACAGTGAATAAACATCTCCTCGTTCATGATCTTGGCCACGTCAAAGTAGTGGCCCATCATGAAACACCAGATCAAACAGGCATGAGGGGCATTTACCTCCGAGGTGTTGTGGGACGGAATCAGGCGGTTGTTGATCAAAGATAGCCAACACTTCGCTTCAAATGTGAGTGCCGACGAGTGAAACTTATCCTCGTATTTATACCACTTAACCTCCTTTCCAGGGGCACGTATAATTGGGAGGAACGTCTCCTACTGAGTGAAGCGTCTACCATACGCCTCATAACCATCGTCCATCTCCGCCACGGGATCTGGCAGCCAGTAGGCTCTCCTAAGGGCTTCCACAGAGGCGTCCACATGCCTCTTTCGCACGATGACCACATCATTCCCGTGCTCTAAAATATTTTCATAAAATTCTCTCACCACTATCGCATTGGCCTCTTCCGACTCTTCAAAGAAAACATCCAACCAACGCCGGAGCAGTTCATTGTAAATCCTTGGACAGTCAATCCGGAGGGACACTGTATCTATGCCACGTTCTAGTATTGGCACCTTTTATTCCTTCTCAGCAAACCGGTCCTGAGCCTTAGCGGATACGAACTTGTTGCTATCAAAAGGACGAGCATCAGTTGACGCTCATGCTCTAAATGATTCCGCTTGTCTGCTGGATGAAGGACCGGTGGCTTTGCGCTTTTTTGGGGGGGGGGGGGCCATTG
>ML278916.1:13959-115852 GCA_005239495.1 Nicotiana undulata
GGGGGGGGGGGTGCCATTGTACCTACAATAAGGAACATCATTAGCGCAATAAAAAGAAGTGACCCAACTATGGTTACTCAGACTTCACCCTTACAATTTGTCACCATTATCATTGACACTCACTATGGCATTTTAACAAACACTTGGTGGGCATCATTCACTGGAGCCCTCAATTACTTAAGTTGTACCCCAATTACCACCATAATTTCCCCAGATTCAACCAGCTAAAGTAAGATATACAACTCCACAAATACCACCACCCACAAGTTCTACGTATACACTACAAATTACTTCTAAGAAAAGACGAGAAAAACTACTACCTAACAAGGAATTAAAAAGAAAACTTACAAATATTGGCAAAGAGAAAACATACTTGTGGTGCGAGAAGATTGTGAGAGTTGAAAAACTGCATTGGGGGTGTAATTAGAAGTGAACTTGGGGGAATGAGGGTTGAGAGTGAATTGGGGAGGGAGAAAGGCGTATGGTGAGAGGGAGGAAGAGTAAGGGTTGTAGAGGAGAAGTGTTGTAGGAGGAATAGGAGAAGGGGGGTTAGGGTTGGGGGGGGGGGGGAAAAAAAAAGAAAAAAATTAAAATAAAAATAAAAAAAAAAGTTTTTTTTTTAAAATTTAAAGAAAANAGAGACAAATTAAAATCAAAATAAAAGAAAAAGTTTTTTTTTTAACACTTAACGTAAACAAACCTGTCTAGCGACCTCACTAGCGCGGTCGTAGCGCGGTCATAGCGCAGCCGCGCTTGTTAGGCAGATTGCTGGGCGATATGCGCGCCCGTCGTAGCGCGCCCGCGCTAGTACCGTCGAGACGAGGCAGAATGATCGCCAATTAGTGCGGCCACTAGCGCGGGCGCGCTAGTCCCATGCAGACTGATCTTTGATTTGCGCGGCCACTAGCGCGGCCATGCTACTTGGACCTCAAATTTTTCACTTTTTTTTTCTACCTTGTTCCTTAGTGTGGCCGGATTCCTCCCTCGCCTAAGCTCACCTGTATGTGTTAGTACTTACAACAATTCAACTACTATTCTACTACACTGAAAACACTACACGTTGGGTTGCCTCCCAACCAGCACCTTAGTTAATGTCGTGGCACGACAATTACAACAAGTCAATGAGTTTCCTCCCATGCATCGCCTAATTTAACGTCGCGACTCGACGCAGATGAGCGCATTTAAGACTGTCAACCTCTGAGGTTCAGTCAGATGTATTACTGACACTTCCTTGGTATCCTCCATGCCCACATACGGTTTCAACCTGTGCCCGTTGACTTTGAATGTGTGGGAATTTTTTTCTGAATCAATCTCTATGGCACCTGAGGGGAGCACTTCGACCACACAAATGGTCCAAACCATCGGGACTTGAGTTTACTCAAAAATAACCTTAATCTTGAGTTATAAAGAAACACCATATCTCCGGTTTGAAGTTTCGCTCAACAATGTTCTTATCGTGAAACCTCTTCATTCTTTCCTTGTACAACCTCGTGTTCTCGAAAGCAAGATATCTGAATTCATCTAGCTCATGCAATTATGTGACTTTGTTTGTGCCCGCAGCCTCAATGTCTAGATTTTGCTGTTTCAATGCCCACCAAGATCTATGTTCTAGTTCCACTAGCAAGTGACAGGCCTTTCCGAACACCAACTTGTATGGTGACATCCCAATTGGTGTTTTGAATGCGGTTCTGTAGGCCCAGAGTGCATCATCTAGCTTTTTGTCCCAATTAGGTCTTGTGGCGTTCACAGTCTTAGTCAGCACACTCATGATTTCTCTATTCGACACTTCAACCTGTCCACTAGTTTGAGGATGGTATAGGGTTGCCACCTTGTGGCGCACATTGTACTTTGCTAATAATTTCTCGAAGGAACGATTGCAGAAGTGAGTGCCGCCGTCACTGATAATGGCTCTTAGGATCCCAAAAAGGGTGAATATATTCTTCTTCAAAAACCCCACCACCACCCTTGCATCATTGGTGGGGAGTGCTTCAGCTTCCACCCATTTGTACACATAATCTACAGCAACAAGTATGTACTTATTTCCATATGAGCTGACGAAGGGGCCCATGAAGTCTATCCCCCACGCATCGAATACTTCAACCTCTTGAATTGGGTTCATGGGCATCTCATGGCGATGAGAAATGTTCCTGGTTCGTTGACATTCATCGCATCCCTTCACCCATTGATGTGCATCCTTAAACATAGTTGGCCAGTAGAACCCGACTTCTAGAACTTTTGCTGCCGTCCTGACTCCTCCAAAATGCTCGCTATATGCCGATGCGTGACATGCCTGCAAAACAGAAGATTGTTCTACCTCGGGGATGCACCTCCGGATCATATTGTCAATACATATTCTAAACAAATAAGGTTCATCCCAGTAGTATATGCGGCAGTCACGATAAAACTTTTTCTTTTGCATAGAGGAAAGGTCATAGGGAACTATACCACTCGCCAGGTAATTTGCAATGTCTACATACCATGTAACTTCCTCAACGCTTGTGGTGATTAGCTTCTCGTCTAGAAAGGTTTCCAGAATATCCTCTACCTCAACTACATTTTCATCTCCTTCAAGTCGCGATAGATGATCTGTGACTTGGTTCTCCGTGCCCTTATGGTCACGAATCTCCAGGTCGAACTCTTGCAGTAGCAGCACCCAACGAATCAGGCACGGTTTGGACTCCTTCTTTTCAACCAGGTACTTGATGGCAGCATGATCAGTATATACGATTACCTTGGATCCAATTAGGTATGATCTGAACTTGTCGAATGCAAACACCACAGCCAACATCTCCTTTTCTGTTACAATGTAGTTCAGCTGGGCTCCACTCAACGTCCTACTTGCGTAGTAAATTGGGTGCATTATATTGTCTTTCCGTTGTCCTAGCACTGCTCCCACTACATAGTCACTGGCGTCACACATGAGCTCGAATGGTTGCTCCCAGTCGGGGGCAATGATGGGTGTTATGACTAGCCTATTTTTCAATTTCTCGAATGCTACCTTGCAATCATTAGAAAACAAGAAAGTGTGATCTTTTTCTAACAACTTACACAGAGGGTTGGAAATTTTTGAAAAGTCTTTGATGAATCTCCAGTAGAAACCGGCATGCCCGAGGAAGCTCCTAATTGCTTTGACTGATGTGGGAGGTGGAAGATTTTCTATAACATAAAATTTAGCCTGATCCACCTCGATTCCCTTGCTTGATACGAGGTGTCCCAAGACTATACCCTCTTGTATTATGAAATGGTACTTTTCCCAATTAAGTATAAGGTTAGTCTCTGTACACCTCTTCAACACTCGGGTCAGATTTGCAAGGCACTCTTCGAATGAGTTTCCCACCACTGAGAAATCATCCATGAACACCTCCATTATATCTTTCACCATGTTAGTGAAAATGGACATCATGCACCTTTGGAATGTGGCAGGTGTGTTGCATAGACCAAAGGGCATCCTCCGGAAGGCAAAAATCTCATATGGACATGTGAACAAGGTCTTCTCTGTGTCCTCTGGTGCACTAGAGATTTGGTTGTATCCTGAGTACCCATCCAGAAAACAGAAGTGAGACCTCCATGTTAGTCTGTCAAGCATCTGATCAATGAAGGGAAGTGGGAAGTGGTCTTTCTGGGTGTCCAGATTTAATTTCCTATAGTCCATGCAAATTCTCCAACATGTGACAGTTCTTGTAGAAATCAGCTCATTGTTATCATTTTTCACCACTTTCATACCACCCTTCTTAGGAACACATTGCATCGGGATAACCCAATTGCTGTCTGAGATGGGGAAAATGATTCTCGTATCTAACCACTTAATAATCTCCTTCTTCACCACTTCCTTCATATCGGGGTTCAACCTTCTTTGGTGTTCCCTAGAAGGTTTGTGCCCCTCTTCCAACAGAATTTTGTGCATACAATATGCCGGGCTGACCCCCTTAATGTCTGCCATGGTCCACCCAATGGCAGTCTTACACTCCGTGAGTACCTGCAAAAGCTATTGTGCATGCACATCTAACAAGCTAGATGAGATAATAACAGGTAATGTGGAGTTAGGTCCTAGGAACGCATACCTGAGATGGGCGGGCAGTGGCTTCAACTCCAGCTTTGGTGGTTCTTCTATGGATTGCTTGGCTGGAGGAGTTTCCCTTTTCTCTAAGTGCAAGGGATCAATTTCGAGTGGTCTCTTCCAAAAACCTTTGCCCTCAAGAGCCAGCACCCATGCCGCCAATTCTTCCCCATTCACCTCATCTAAATTTATCATACATGCCGCAAGAGGATCCTCAATAGTCAAGGTCTCGTCATACTCTTCCAGGATTACATCCACGGCATCAATTAGAGAACAATTGGCGAATTCACTTGGTCGCCTCATAGATTTCTGCATGTTGAATGTTATTTCCTCTTCGTTCAACCTCATCTTGAGTTCCCCAGTTTCACAATCAATGAGAGCTCGCCCCGTGGCCGTGAACGGCCTTCCCAAAATTATGGGAATTTCTTCATCCACTCTACAATACAGAATCACAAAATCTGTAGGGAACACAAATTTCCCTACCTGCACCAACACGTCATCTAGAATACCTGAAGGCCTTTTCACGGTTCATCAACCAGCTGCAACATAGACGTTAGTCTAGCTCTTCCAATCCCCAAACTATTATAGATATCCAGGGGCATAAGATTAATGTTGGCCCCCAAATCACAGAGTGCCTTGGCAAAGACAAAGTTACAATTGTGAAACTCCCTGGCTCAGACAACTTCTCAGCAATTGGTCTAGTCACAACAGCACTGTAGGTCTGAGTTAGAGTCACTGTGGCCAAGTCTTGGAAGTTGAATTTTCGGGACATCAAGTCGTTCATCATTTTTGCATAACCAGGCATCTCTTTCAAAACATCAATAAATGGAACATTTACCTGAATTTGTTTCAACATCTCCAAGAACTTCTTGTATTGTTAATATTTTTGGTACTTGGACAGCCTCTGTGGGAATGGTGATGGAGGTCGCTTCTTCCCAGTGATTTGGGTTTTCTCCTTGTCATACACTACCTCTACTACCGGTTCTTGGGCTGACTCAGCTCTTTTCTCAGCCTCAATTTGTGTGTTGGTGTCTTCGTGGGCAGGCTGCACTGTCACTGTCAGTCTTGCTGAATCATCTAGTTCAATGGGCACTGGTATAAGTGTCTCAGCCTTTCTACTTTCTTGAGCCCTCTCTTTCTCCAAGTCTATGTCTCTGCCATTGCATAGACTCACTACCATCAGCTGCTTTGGGCCCTGATCTTTTTGATTTACCTGAGTGTCTGCAGGAAATTTCCCATGAGGACGATTATTCAAAGACATCGAGATCTGGACCATTTGAACTTAATATTCTTTATGGATGACTCATGTGCATCTACTCTTTCACTTATTTTCGCAGTTGACCCAATAACCTGCTGCATCATTGCCTCGAGTCTAGCAAACCCATATTCCTGTCTCCCACCATGTTGTTGTTGAGGAGGATGATAAGCCTATTGCTGATTCTGATTATTGTACCTCTGTGGCCTTTGGTAGGGCGCCACATTACCGTGAGGTTCCCATGTTTCCATTGTTGTGCTGCGGCTGGAATGGCCTGTATGGCTGATTGTGCTGGCCCCAATTCTGACCACCATGTCTCTGGCCCCCATAATTAGACATATAATTCATGTTCTCAGGGTAGTGATGATGATCACTTTCAACATTCCACTAACTACCAAGTGGCTGACTAATGCAAGATGTGCATAAGCCCCCATTGGTTGTATCTACAATATGCACCTGCTGCTTCTGGCCTGAATCTTCCACCCTTTTGGTGAGGATGCTCATTTGTGTCATTAAGGTGGCCATATTTTCAACAAGAGTGTTGGATGGATCTAAGGCCACTGAGTGAACTACTGGAGTGATGGGTGCATTCCTGGTTGTCCACCCCGAATTCTGTGCCATCTTATCAAGCAGGATTTGGATTTCTCTTCATGACTTGCTCAAGAATGCTCCACCAGCTGAAACATCAACATTAGCCTTCACGCAATCCGCCAGACCCATGTAAAACCGCTGCCCCAACATCTGCTATGGAATACCGTGGTGTGGACATATAACAACCATCCCTTTGAATCGTTCCCATGTTTCTTGCAATGTTTTAGTTGGTTTCTGTCTGAAGCTCAAGATTTCATCAATTTGCTGAGCAGTCTTGTTGGGTGGATGAAACTTGTTTACAAATTGCTTGACCAACTCCTCCCATGTGGTGATGGAATTGATAAGGAGTGAATTTAGCTAAGTCTGGGCTGCTCCTGTCACTAAGAATGGAAACAACAACAACAACTTTATTGCTTCCTGAGTTACATTGGGATGCCTTTGAGTTTTGCAGATTGACAGGAAATTCTTCGAGTGTTGTTGGGGATCTTCAATGTATGACCCCGAAAATAGCCCCTTGTTTTGCAACAAGTGCAACATGTTTGTGATTTGAAAAGATTCAGCTTGTATTTGCGGGACTACTATCACTGTTTAACCAAAGAGTTAGATCCCTTGACTAAAGCTATTTTTAGGATGAACACAGGTTTCTGATAATCAAGAAATAATGATAATTACAAATGAGCAAGTAAATAAGTAATAAGATGCACAGAAATGTAAAGGGTATTATGTTTGTGGTTCGGATGTCCCTTACAAGTTAACTTTTATTCCCTTATATAGGGAATTCTTCAGTATATTGTCTACCTCTTGTAATGATAACACATTAATGACTAATTATTACATTAATGTAACGTTACAAAGAATAACTGTAATTGTTGTGTGAAGGTTGTGTAACGTGTGGATCATTAATTGAAGATCTTTGAATCTTCCTGTAGCTTTGTCCGGATTCATTCTGTCAGTGTCTCTTCCTTGTCTCAATCAGGTTGAGTTTCCCGTAGCTGATTACCTCGTAGGTATATCGTGTCGTGCCTCTTTGCCTCGCACCTCTTTATAGAATAATGTCCAGCTGTCATGTTTTCCTTGGTCCACGTAACTGGATGAATCATCATACGTGTGAAGCTCTTTTTTACCAATACAGATAGTCCCCCCCCTCTTACCATTTATTTATTGATTAATATTTGGTAAGTGGATACGCATTTATGGAGGAAATATTTTGCCGCCGCTTCACTTCGAAACATTGTATCCTTCTCTGAACATAGGCGTCGCTTGTCACTTCCATTTAATGCTTAATCCACGTGTCATCTCCGGGTTGGTTCTGCAATTACTTAGTGCCTTTTAGGGCTTTTTGCGGCTGCATTAGTCACGATGTGACACCTTCAATTATGACTTTTACATCATTGTTTTTTCCCATTTTTGACGGTTGTCTTCGAGTATAAATACCCTTTTTCCTTTCTTTACTTTCATGAAAAACTTTCATTCTTTGTTTGTGAAGAACTTTTTCCTCGTCTTTGTAAATATGTCTTCTTCGAACCAACCTAAGGGAGTGATAAACGTTGATGATTTTGCCCCTTCTTCTGATCCGACGCGGAGCCGGAGATGTGGTAGATTGAGGAGTTTAAGTTCTACTCCTTCAAGAGGTTCTTCCTCTTCCCAGATTACTTCCTCTCCTTCTGCTAGGTCTCTCATTTCTCCAAGAGCTAGGGCTTCCAGATCTTCGTCTAGAGGTAGAGAACATCACGAACCTTTACGCGAACCCCGAGTGGATGAAATCATTCCTGCTGATTTTACCTTTGCTAAGGATAATCAGGTCCTTACAGATCAGTATTCATCCCTTGATAGTGCTGATAGGTACCCTACCCTGATCACCAAAGGTTTAATTCCTCTTGTTCGTAGAGACTGTTTTTGGGAGTCCGATTTTCCTGTCATCGTTCCGAATGGAAACCAAAGAATAATGCCTTACAAGACGGGATATTATTTTGTTAATACCTACCCTTTTACCTTAGGGTTTAGACCTCCCATTGATCCAGTTATCATTGAGTTCTGTCATTTTTTTGATATTTGCTTAGGACAATTCGGTTCTATTGTATGGGGAGTTATTGCATGTCTCAGATGTTTAGCTACTTTAGCTTGGATCCCTTTCACCTTTAATCATCTTATTCACCTCTATTCCCCGACATTGTTTCGTCAAGGTATTTTTACTCTAGCTGCCAAGAGTAAAAGAGTGTTGGTGACCTTTGATGATGATAATGATAGAGGTTGGTACCTTCGGTACGTTGTTGTGCCTACTGCTGGTTTAGTAGGTTAAGAAAATCTTCCCTTCCCCGAGAAGTGGAATCGTGCACGTGAGTACATTTTAGCTCACATTCCTTGTTTTTTGCTTTAAATGTTTTATTAACACTATAGCTATTTTTTTTAGCAATCATGGGTACTGTCGAGAATGTCTCTGGTATCCGTGGTAGGGTAGAAAAGCTTTTGTCGATTGCTTCGTTGGAAGAAAGGTCTTGGAAGTACTTCTCCGGGAAGTACGGTTGGAAAGTGAAAACTCACGGTAAGTGAAGCTTTTGTTTCCGCTTCTTTCCTTGCTCGAGTCTCTTTGTTGTTTTACCCTTTTTCTTTGACAGGGTTTCCCGCTCGTGGGGCATCTGTTGCATCCGTTTTGAAATTGTCCCTATCTCAGGCCCAGGAAATTATTTCAGGTTCTTCTTCTTCGAAGAGAAAGGTTGGTGGGTCTAAGACCTCAGAATAAGAATAGGATGAGGAGGGAACTTTGTTCCATAGCTCGCGCAGAAGGAAGGTGATCTTGGACGAAGAGTCTACACCTGTGGCTGTGCCTTCGTGCCTGAAATTAGACTTTATGCCTCCGAGGATGCAGTCCCCTCTCCCGTGCGTGATTCTGTTGATCATTTGTTCCGTGAAGGCTTTGGTCCCGTAGGTGATGAAGTTCCCTTGGCCGTTATTCCTCCTTCTTTTAGTGAACTCCCCTTTACTGCTCCAGTTATTTCTTCTGCTTCCGTTACTATTCCTGCTCCTACCGTTGCTCTTGCTCCCGTGGCTTTTTCGGCTCCTTTTATGTCCGTGGCTCTTACATCTCCGCCTGCTTTCGTGCCTTCTCTTAGAGAAGTAGGGTCTTCCAGCAGGGAGATGAGGTAGGTGCTAATAGAGGTTCCGGCTGATGGGAGTCTCTTTAAAAGGTCTGGCCAGCCTGATGTGTGGCTGAAACCCTTGATAGGCCCGCCAGAGAGAGCCAATCTAGATAGCCATAGTTCCCTTACATGGGATAATGAGGTCGTGCATACTTCTTTAAAGGTAGAGTGCATTTTCTTGTATTTCATTCTTGTACATGTATTTACCATATCTAATTAGTTATCTTTTTGTAGATCAATCTTATAGGCACGAAGCTCATGAAGAGGATTTCTAACACGGGGCAAGAAATGAAAGAGTGGCATGCTGAAGTAAATAACTGGAAGGGGCAATATGAAAGCTTAAGGCTCGACATGGAGGCCTTAGAAGAAGAAAAATGTACCTTGGAGCAGCAGATGAGAGTCATGGCGGCGGAGTTGGCAGTGGAGAACGCTTCTTCCAATCAAGCGGGCAAAGATAAGAGCATCCCTGGGTCCTCATTTGCTGAGCGGTTGTCTCGTGCCTCAGAAGAAGTTAGGAGCTTGAAGGCCTTATTGGACCAAAAGGAAGAGTATTCAGGCGAGCTGGTGCAGTCACTCACCCAGACCCAGGAAGATCTCCGCAATTCCTTAGATAAAATTCGATTCCTGGAGAGATCTATCGCACCTTTAAGGGCCGCCAAAGATGTTGTTGAGGCTGAGAGGGACGGGCTGAGAGCTGAAGTTATGATATGGGAGAAGGATTACGAAGCTCTTGAAGATGCGGCAGCTGTCGATGTTAGTTGGGGTACATGAATTCACGCCTCAACACATTGACTGAAATGGGTCGAGAGGATTTCGACCTTAATGCTGAAATTGCTAAAATCAAGGAAGCCACGGAGAAGGCTCAACAAGGTCAGAATCTCTCTTCACCTGAAGGTGAGGCTCCTGCTGTTCAAGTCTCCTCGTCCCAAGCTGTTCCTGCTCCCTCTGCCAGTGAAGAAGTCAACCCCCCTCTTGATGAAGTTTGAGAAGTTGGTTCCTCCCTCTTTTTTTTTCTTTGTCCCAATTGGTGGTTACCCTCTGTCCCATCGGGGGTAAATTTGGAACTCTTAAAGTCCCCAACTAACAACTTAGGGGCACCATAATGTATAAACACTATATATGACTAAGTATAAGTTAATATTTAGTTTTTACTTAGCAATTTTAATATATATATATGACTTTTGTCTTCTATTGAGTTTCTATTTCACTTTTTTAAGTCTTTTGCATGCTTTATTTTTGAGGTTTTAGTTTTACCTCTGATTTTTGCATTAAAATGCTTTAGATTATCCGCACCTTTTCGTAATAGGTACGATTTTTAAAGAGGTCCCTTTTCTTTTTGATCGACTTTTAATGAAGAAGACTTCTCAACTTCATAATGGTTTAATAATGCAATAGAGAGATAAGAATTTTTCACATGCTTAAGAATGTTTTTGAAGAAAGTTTTCTGTTTGAACTTTCACAACATTTTACATGTGTTTGATTATCGTCTAAACTCATGTTGCAACTGTTTTCTTTGAACATGTTTGATATGCACTTGTATTTCGTAACTGTTTTTCTTATGTAACAGTTTTTCGATTTAATACAAGAGAATAACTTTTTTTTCATTCGTAACTGTTTTTGTAAAGGTAGGGTTTTTTACCCATAACAGTTTTCATTGATAACAATTTTCAATAATCACGGGGGAAATGCTTTTTCATCCGTAACTGTTTTATTTGATAACAATTTTTCAGATGAGTACAAGGATTTTGATTTTTCATCTGTAACTGTTTTATTTGATAACAATTTTCTATACAAAGATTTCATAACTGTTTTTAGTTACAACAGTTTCTTGAATGAGTACAAAGATGTGCATTCCTTCCTCGTAGCCAATATTTTTCCTTTTAACTTGAACATACATTTATGTACATGTTCGAATGTTTTATAGATCAGGATTTGTGTTTTGAGTCTTTGGCTCTTTCGATTCTGCTCGTATCACTTGACTTGTTGGGTAGATGGATCTTCAGGCTCGAGCTTTGACTTTTTTGATAGTCTTCTTTGCTTCGTCTTTTCCTTCCATATTGTATAGTCCCCCAAGTGTTTGAGCTTTGAAGTATGAAATCTCGAGCACTTGACTATTCCTTCCTTGCGGTCTTTTTCCTGAAAAGGAAAAACGTACGGGGCTCGAAGGTATATAGTTTTTAGATGATGACTGCTTAACCCTTTAAAACATCAATTAGAAAGTGTAACCCTAGACCGGGAATTCAGTTACTTCCTCGCATCTTTGGAGGTCTAATATCATCATCTGGTGATGGGTTAGCTTTATTCCTATCATCTAAAATAGTTAGTAAAATTTTTAACTGTACAAGAAGAAAATCGAACGTGTGATACCTGACCGGGGGTATTCCTTTTCCTTAGAAATAATATTTATTCAAATGGATGGCATTCCATATTGTTGGTAAGATCCTTCCATCCATAGCTTCCAGCTCATAGGCGCCCTTTCCAGCTATGCCTCGGACTTTGTAGGGTCCTTCCCAATTTGGACATAATTTTCCCGTACCAGCTTCTTTAGTTGATTGAAAGACTTTTTTGAGGACGAAGTCCCCAATCTTGAAGTATCTGAGATGAGCTTTACGGTTGTAATAACACTCTATGATTTTGTTTTGAGATGCCATTTGTATAGTGCTGCTTCTCTTCTTTGTTCGAGTAGGTCCAGATTGGTCCTCAATTCATCGTTGTTTGCATCCTCCGTGGCTGTTTTAAACCTTATGATTGGTTCGCCAATCTCCATAGGTATTAAGGCTTCTGAGCTATAGACAAGTGCGAACGGAGTTTCTCCCGTGGCTGTTTTTGAAGTTGTTCTGTAGGCCCATAGTACCACTGGTAATTCATTAGGCCAATTTCCCTTGGCTTTCGCTAGCCATTTCTTTAGGTTGTTGATGATGATTTTATTCGTTGATTCATATTGACCATTAGCCACAGGGTAATACGGCGTCGAAGTAATCCGTTTGATTTTCCAGCTTTTGAAGAATTGTGTGACTTGCGTGCCTATGAATTGTGGGCCATTATCACACACAATCTCCTTAGGTATTCCAAAGTGGCATATTATGTTTCGCCATAAGAAGCTTTTAACTTCCTTTTCTCACACATGTTTGAAAGCTTCCGTCTCTACCCATTTTGTAAAATAGTCGGTTAGCACGAGTAAGAACCGTACCTTTCCTTTAGCTGCGAGAAGGGGTCCCACGGTATCCATGCCCCACTTCATGAATGTCCACAGTGATATTATTGGGTGCAATAGTTCCGTTGGTCGATGCATGTTCTTGGCAAACCGTTGGCATTTATCGCATTTGGATACGAAGCTCTCAGCCTCTTCTTCCATCTTAGGCCATTAGTACCCACCTCAGATAAGGGTTTTGACCAAGGATCTTGCCCCTGCGTGATTTCACAGTGTCCTTCGTGGACTTCTCTCATCATGAACTCCGTTTGATTAGGTCCGAGGCATTTAGCTAGGGGACCTCCGAACATCTTGCGATATAATGAGTTGCGAATGAGGCAGTACCGGGCAACTTTTCGGCGAAGTGCTTGAGCTGCTTTTTTGTCATCAGGTACGGTGCCATTCTGCAAAAAATTTAAAATGTCGATTCTCTAATCCCAGGTTAAATTGTTGAAAGTTACCTCATTTTTGTCCTGGTCTATTGCTGAATGAAATAGATGGACGACAATTGCATTGTCTTTGTTTGTAACTTCCGTGACTGCTGCGAGGTTAGCCAATCCGTCTGCTTCCGCATTTTCCTCTCTACGTATTTGTATAACCTTCCACATTTTGAATTTCCTCACGAGATATTGTGCCGTTTCTAGATATTGTTGCATCCGAGTCTCCCGAGCGATATAAGTCCCCTGCATCTGATTTACTACCAGTTGGGAGTCGCTCTTGATTATGATTTGCTCGATTGAGAGTTCTCGTGCCAGTTCTAGCCCTAGAATAATAGCTTCATACCCTGCTTCATTATTAGTTATAGGATAACATTTGATAGCTTGTCGTGTCTTTTCACCCGTGGGTGATATTAAGACTATGCCTAAGCCGACACCTTTTACATTGGAAGAATCATTGGTCACCCGGGTCCATAGACCCGGATTAGCACCGTTAAAGAGTTGTAACTCTTTTTCCACTTCAGGGACAATGCTATTATTAAAATCAGCGACGAAATCAGCTAAACTTTGAGACTTTATCGCAGTCCTAGGCTGATATATTATGTCACGCTCGCTCAATTCTATGGACTAATTAGATAATCTTCCTGATAGTTCTTGTTTATGCAATATATTTCTAAATGGATAAGAGGTCACAACAGTGATTGGATGACATTGAAAATATGACCTCAACTTTCTAGATGCCGTGACTAGAGCTAAGGCTAATTTTTCCAGATATGGGTATCTAGTTTCAGCATCTAGTAATGTCCTGCTTACATAATAAATAGGAGATTGTTTACCTTTATCTTCCCGTACCAATACGGCACTTACAGCAATTTCTGTGATGGCAAGGTAGACGTACAACTTCTCCCCCTCCTTTGGATTTGATAGCAACGGGGTTTTTGATAGATAAGCCTTTAGATCGTTGAGAGCCCGTTGACACTCTTCAGTCCATTCGAACTGATTTTGCTTTTCGAGAACTGAAAAGAATTTTAAACCTTTTTTGGAAGACCTGGAAATAAATCTTCCTATGGCTGCAATTCTTCCCGTTTGTCTTTGAACTTATTTTTTGTTCGTAAGTATATCAAGTATTTCTTCTATAGCTTTAATTTGAGCAGGATTTACCTCTATTCCTCTATTTGATACAAGTAAACCCACAAATTTACTTGATTCCACGCCAAAAGCGCATTTTTCTTGATTCAATTTCATATTATACCTGCGCAGAATTTCAAAGGTAATAGAGAGGTGCTGGAAATGGTCTTCCGCATGTGTTGATTTTACCAGCATGTCATCGATGTAAACTTCCATCGTCTTCCCCAGATGTTCTTGGAACATCTTGGTTACTAACCTCTGGTACGTGGCTCCGGCATTTTTCAAGCCAAAAGGCATGACTTTGTAACAATAAGTCCCTATGTTTGTAATAAAGGAAGTTTTTTCCTCGTCTGAGGGATCCATTTTAATCTAATTGTAACCGGAATACGCATATAGAAATCTTAACAATTCATGACATGCAGTGGCATCAATCATTTGATCTATATGTGGTAATAGGAATGAATCCTTGGGGCATGCTTTATTTAAATCAGTGTAATCTACGCATACTCTCCATTTTCCATTCTTTTTAGGTACTACCACAGTATTAGCTAACTAGTTAGGGTACGTTGCCTCACATATTGAACCAATTTTCAAGAGTTTTTGTACCTATTCGTCAATCACTTGGTTCTTGAACGGTCCTTGCTTTCTTTTCTTCTGCTTAACAGGTACGAAGCAAGGATCTTTATTTAGTTTATGAGTCATCACTTCTGGTGGGATACCTGTCATATCTGAATGGGACCACGCAAAGCAATCTGCGTTAGCCTTTAAATGATTAATTAACTTACCTCTTTGACTGGGGCTCAGCCTCGTGCCTATATGCACTTTCTGTTCAGGTTTTTGTTCAAACATTGGAATAGCTTCGAGCTCTTCCGCTGTTGTTTTGATGTGCTCATCTTCTTTCGATTCTTGAATGACATCCGGTCTGGAATCTACATCTGTGTGATTTGATTCATCTTCCGTGGTAACTTGGTTTACCTTCTCGTGGCTATCTTCTTCCGTACCTGTTCGAACAATAGCTTCTTCCGTACCTATTTGGGTAATAATTGCTTCCATACCTGTTTGGTCGGCAACTTCTGCCTAAGAGATTTCTCTATCTTTTGATTCTTCCGTCTCTTCTTTTTTGTTATAATGTACCACAAAATTTATATTCCAAGAGGTTTGTTGATCACCCCTAATCTGTTGGATTCCCCATTCAGAAGGGAATTTAGTTACTTGATGTAATGTAGATGTTACTGCTTTCATGTCGTGGATCCATGGCCTTCCCATGATTACGTTATAATCCATGTCAGTATCGATGACTTGGAATCTGGTGTTTTTGATTACTCCCTCGGCATAAGTGCTAAGTTCAATTTCTACTTTGGTTATATCCGTAGAGTTATCGAACCCTGATATGGCTCGTGCCTTTGGGATCACCTGATTTCCCAAGAGCATTTCTTCCACGACTCTTAGCAAAATGATGTTGACTGAACTACCTGGATCAATCAACACTCTTTTAACGTTAGTGTCATGAATGAGTAAGGATATTACCAGAGCATCGTTGTGGGGGAGCATTAGTTCGCCGAAATCTGCATCATCAAAGGTTATATTGTCTGCGTCCGGGTTTTCTCGAACTCGCTTTCCGTGTGTAATTGTGAACTTCGTGGCTGTTTTGCAAACCATTCTGTTTACTTCTTCACCTCCGTGTATCACATTGACAGTTCTTTTTGGAGATGGTGGTTTCGGGGGTTCCTGCCTGTTCTTCATGTATGCCTGCTTACCTTTATCACTAAACAATTCTGTTAAGTAGCCCTGTTTCAATAATTTATCTATTTCACCTTGTAAAAATCTGCAATCTGCAGTCCTGTGTCCATGATCGTTATGAAATTCACACCAGAAATCTGGGTTCCTTTTATTTGGGTTTGACCGCATTTCTTTGGGCCATCTATAACCTTATCTCCCGTATTTCTTAATATTGAAACTAGTTAGGGGGTACTTACATTGAAGGTGTGATCCCCAATTCGTGCATTACCCCTAGGTCGTTCATCTCGATCCTTTCTGGATCTAGATAAAGAGGAGCCCGCATCTCTGCTGGGTGGTGTATATTCTGACCTAGTGTTTTCGAACCTGGGACGAGTTTCACGTCCCGAGGGTCCCATATAAGGATCGCACCTGTTTTTACCTAATCTCCTGTCTGATTCGGAGCGTCTGGATATGGTATGATCTTCATCTTTCGAACGAGTAATGGTATCTTCCTCTATCCGAAGTTTAGTACTGTACCTATTATAAATATCATTCCATGTCGTAGCTAGGAATTCTCTCAAGCTTTCCTTGAGTCTTCTCGTGGCTTCTGAGATTTTGTCATTTAGATTGCTCGCGAATGCCATGACTGCCCAATTATCAGGCACTTGTGGTAGTAACATTCTTTCTCGCTAGAACCTGTCTACAAATTCACGGAGTAGTTCCGTGTCTCCTTGTTTTATTTTGAATATGTCTTCCATTCTTTTCTCAACTTTTTGTGCACCGAAGTGTGCTTTTATAAAATAATCTGCAAGCTCGACAAAAGAATAAATAGAGTTTTCAGGAAGAAGAGAATACCAGGTTAGTGCTCCTTTGGTAGGTGTTTCTCCAAATTTTTTGACTAGGACCGACTCAATCTCTTGTTTTGTTAAGTCATTGCCTTTCACTCCGGTAGTAAAAGCAGTCACATGGTCGCGTGGGTCAGTTGTCCCGTCATACTTGGGAACATCAGGCATTTTGAACTTCTTGGGTATAGGCAAGGGTGTTGCGCTTGGTTTCCAAGGTTGTTGAGAATATCTATCAACATCAATGCCTTTGATAACAGGTGGTACTCCAGGAATTTGCTCGATTCGATCGTTTTGTTCCTTCACCTGTTTCTGCAAGGTTAGTAATAAATTTTGTAATTCAGAGTTATTAGTCATACCTGGTCTCGCTTCGCGAGATTCATTAGGAGTGTCTTCCCTTACTGAGTTTACCAACCCAGATTGGGGATTTTCCACGGTGATGGTATTATTTGGAGGTGGTGTAAGTGACGCAGGTGATGCCGCTGGTAATCCCCTTGTGAATTCTTGCAGAGCCTGGCTCACATACTCTGCAATCATTTGCTTCATTTGATCTTGTTCTACCGTTTGATCATTATCATTAACGTTGTTGTTGTTGTTAGATCTTTCTTGGGATTTTTCCCTTGAAACTCCTATCTCTTTGCTGGTTATTGTCGTTGGAGTTCGACATAGTTCAGAGGATATCGTTTGAAAAGTAAACAAAGATTATCAGATTCCCGGTAACGGAACCAATTTATTTAACCAAAGAGTTAGATCCCTTGACTAAATCTATTTTTAGGATGAACACGGGTTTCTGATAATCAAGAAATAATGTTAATTACGAATGAGCAAGTAAATAAGTAATAAGATGCACAGAAAAGTAAAGTGTATTATGTTTGTAGTTCGGATGTCCCTTACAAGTTAACTTTTATTCCCTTATATAGGGAATTCTTCAGTATAACGTCTACCTCTTGTAATGATAACACATTAATGACTAATTATTACATTAATGTAACGTTACAAAGAATAACCGTAACTGTTGCGTGAAGGTTGTGTAACGTGTGGATCATTAATTGAAGATCTTTGAATCTGCCCGTAGCTNACTAATTATTACATTAATGTAACGTTACAAAGAATAATCGTAACTGTTGCGTGAAGGTTGTGTAACGTGTGGATCATTAATTGAAGATCTTTTAATCTGCCCGTAGCTTTGTCCGGATTCATTCTGACCGTGTCTCTTCCTTGTCTCAATCAGGTTGAGTTTCCCGTAGCTGATTACCTCGTAGGTATATCATGCCGTGCCTCTTTGCCTCACACCTCTATAGAATAATGTCCAGCTGTCATGTTTTCCTTGGTCCACGTAACTGGCTGAATCATCAATATTATCATACGTGTGAAGGTCTTTTTTACCAATACAATCTCTGTGGCCAAATTCTTCGCCGTGGGTTGTGTCCAGTCATATAAAGGAGCCTCTGGCACAAAAGGCGCCACTACTTGCGCGGCTGGGTCCACCACGTTATCTCCATTATTGTTCATGTTGTTTACCAGCTCTGCCATGTATGGTTCAAGTTGTTCAGTTGATTGTTGTTGTTTGCTTTTCCGGTTGGCCCGATTCAAGGCCTTGAAAACTTTCTCAGGATCTCATAATGCTTCAAACACTTCACCAGTTCTCGATAAGTTTCTAGCCATGCACCTGTACAACCAAGTTAGCAAACGTTAAAATTTCAATGAATGGACTGAAAATGAAGAAAATTGACTACACTAAGAATTTTTGTATTTCTTTCAACTGTAATTGATAACACCGTTAATTCCCAAGCAACGGAGCCAAAATTGATCACTCCCAACTATGCCTTATGAAAAGGACAAAACAGTCGTTGCAAATACAATTCGCCCAGAGTCGAATCCCACAGGGAATTAACCTATCAATTACTCTTGTTAGATTCACTGAATTCTTCGTATTCAGCGTCCTAGATATTTTTGAATAACAATTGGTGATATTTCTACTAACTATAACTGAATAAAATTATGTAAACTAAAAGCTAACTATGACTGAGTTGTAAACAAATAAGAGAAGGATCTAAAATTGTGATTTTCCCTATTGATGGAATCCCTTCCTGTTATGTTTCATATAATTTTGCCTTATCGTCTCTATCGATCATGAACACTCTATTTACCGTAAATCTCTCCCGAGTAATTACGACAATTTACTAGACGCACTCTCCTGAGTTACGCTAGCTGACTTTTATTACAGCTCACTTAGATCGTACCCAAGGTTTCGTTATCCCTAATCCCACCTTTAAACCCTCGGTTATTGATCCCTCATATACTTTGGGAGTGGTGTTGTTCAACAATTACCTAAATATGCACTCTCTCCCAAGTAATACATACTAAATAGGCACAGCTAATTGAGGGCCCTTCAATCAACCACAACAAGAACGTAGTTGAACAAATAGAGATTAAACTAGGCAAACTATATTAACACAACAAGAAGTTCATCCTTCAACATGTTCCATCAAAATCTTAGATTAAATAATTTAGCTACTCATAATAGGTCTCATAATAACAACAACAAAATTCATTATGAATGGTAAAAAATAAAAGGAAGAAAGGTAGAACTCGATGCCGAATTATCCTCCTTGCCTCTTGCCTCTCTTTTCCTTGAACAAGACCTTAAAACCTTGATATATCTCTTTTTGGGCGAACTGGACCTTTTATAGGTTAAGTGGAATTTCCCCCAAGCTTCCAAATTTACCCCTGAAATTTCCGCGTACTGGATGGGACTAGCGCGGCCGCGCTAATGGCAATGTACATTGTCCCGTTTCTGTTGGGCTAGCGCGGCCGCGCTTGGGCCGCGCTAATGGCACTTGATTCTTCCTGTTGCTCCTGGACTAGCGCGGCCGCGTAAGTCCGCGCTAATCGATGTTCACACTGCCCAGCTTTGTTTGCTCTAGCGTGGCCGCGCTAGTGAGCGCGCTTGGCCCACGCTAGAGTGGCTCAACTATTTTCCTCTTTTTCTCTTCCGTCTTTCACATGCGTTCAACTCCGAGGGGCCTTTCTTGCTTTAATTTAGCTCCAAATACCGTTCTAGGCCCTCATAAGTACAACTTGCTCCTACGAAACATAAAATTCACAACTAGAGCCATTTTATCGTCACTCAGCCTTCCTAGAACAATGAAGCATAGTAAAATTGGGGTATAAAGAGTCGCTAAACTACATGAATCTAGCCTATTATCAACATTGGATGTTTTTTCAACCTTAGTTAATGAGTATAGTGTTAATTTGACCGTTTTCCTCTTTTTGTTTCCATTTGCAGAAAAATAAATACTTACAGCAAGAAAACCTTTTTTGGTTCGGTTTTCCAAAAAATTCTGCTTGATTCGTTTTGTTTGGCTACGCTTATCTCATGATGTTGCATCGTCATATGTCAAAAACAGATGTAGTTGGAATGAATCTTGAGCCGCAGTTTAAACATTTCCAATTGTGTGACCAATTTTCATGTTCAATGTAAGTATTTGACATATTCATTAACAGTAATTCAACAAAAGAGCAAACCGTAATTAGTAATGCAACCAAATTATCAAAATGGAATTGCTCGCAAGAGCTTCAAGGACAAAAGTCAACCAGACGGTCAATCAAAATCCTAATAGTCATGGCTCTAAACAACAAATTCAAGAACGGAAAAAGATGCATATAGTATCTTTTGTTATAAAATAAAAGGCAATATAACAAATAAAGTAACGAGAAGCTGAGATATGAAATAAGATTGACAACAATTTTCTTTCTGAGTATTGAAAAGGATAGCAAAGGCTTATATTTATAGAAAATCTTGCCACAATACCAATAAAACTGGTTGCTTTGTACAAGTTGCAACAAGACTTTCAAGTTGCTGACCAGATATCCACTTACACTATATTTGGATCATTGTTACCCGTCATTTTATTAATGTATTGTATTGTATTATTTTATAGATTCATCGTTTGGATAGATTGTACCGTTTGTTTGTTTTTAAATAATATTTTTATTATTTAGTTTGATTGTATCATACTGTATTGTAGCTGATAAATTTACTAAAATACCCTCAATTATTTTAAATAAAATTTATCAAGAATTACACATTTAGGAAAATCTTTTTCTATTAATTTATCACCAATTATGTAACTTGGAAACAAGAGCCAAAACCTGAAGAAAAAAAGTTAACTATCATTAACAACAAAATAAAAATCTAAAATGATGAAAAAGACAAAGAAACGAACGGAGATATGGATGAAAAGACAGCAACCAACTCTTAAAAAGATGAACGAAGACAAAGTAAGTCAATATGTTGAAGATTTAGAGTTAAAATAGAAAAAGGTAAAGGATAAAAAAGAATTATGGAGTAATAAGTAAACACATAATTGGAAAAGAAAATAGAAAATAATCACAGCACACCAAATCGTTTGTTTCATAAAATGAGATTTTTGGTTGTTCCAAAATAATGAATTTAACGATACGGTCCAATCAATTTTAAATGAACAATCAAAACAAACATTGTTTTAGGAATACAATACAATGATTAACAACTATCCAAATAAGCCGTTAAGTTACTTGACAATATCTATTAAGTATATCAATTCTATTTTATAAATTAAAAAGCAATTATTCAATTTTTAGACTCTTACATATCAATTTGGCTCTGATACCGGTGCGGACATGATCTTTAATCATATATAAAATTATTAATATTGATATTAAAATCTTGATTAGGTTAATTGACGTGCAAGTAATCAAGGTTCCAATTAACAAATTTAAGAATAGATAAAAGATTCCAATAATGTCTATCAATATTGTTAAGAAATGGCGAAATACATCATAACCTTTTTAAGTTGTCTACACCGATCAGATGAACGCCTTAATTTGCCATATGTACAAGCATGCACTTCTATTTAACATAGGTGTGTTTAGTGAACATCCGAGTTCAACAGGCCTCATGTGTGAGTTATACTCGCAAATGACATATCAATCTAACAAATTATTGAATGACACGTGTATTTCTTAAATAAATTATAGTCTATATTAAGAAATAGTTATAATTTTGAATAAAAAAAAAATAAGAAAAAGACCCTACTTTCCCCTTTCCAACCAAAACCATCATTTGCTGCCTTAAATCAACCATTAAATCACTATAAAACAAACAAGAGCCAAAACCATCATTTGCTGCCTTAAATCAACCCTTAAATCACTATAAAAACAAAAGAGCCATAAAACAATCATAGAAAAGTCAACTTCTTCTCCCTTGAACGCCACAAACGATGCGACTTCTATTGTCACGGTCCAACCCCATGACAGGCCGTTATAGCGTCCAACACTGTTGCTAGACAAGCCAATAGTGAACAACCTAGTGATTTTCTATTTTTTTTTAAAAGTGATTCAAACATCGAACTTTCCTTAAAATTAAAACATTTGATAAATAGCGGGTTTTTAAAGCAACCAAAAGAGGAAACAACTAAAGGAAATCATAATTGTAGAAATACAATCCAAAATCGTTGTCACGACCCAATTTCCCACCGTTGGGTATACGGCTCCTAGTCTTAAGGACTAGATAAGCCTAATATTGAATGAACATAAAACATAATATCAAAACACTTAAATGCTTTTTGAAATAACTCTCTATACATTTCACATCTTCCCAAAACCCGGCGAGTACAAGTCATTAGCTTTAAAGAATTTACACTAAAATTTCAAATTACCACAGTTCGGAAATAAGTACAATAGTGTATGAACAAAAATACAAGACGGTGCTCCGAAACCGCGAAAGCTGAAGCGGTTTTAGCTTGAATCTCCACAACAGCAACTGCACTGCTAATAATAAATCGGCTGGCTTCGCGAAACATGGAGTCTGTAAAAACATATGCAGAAGAGTAGTATGAGCACACCACAGCGGTGTCCAGTAACTATCAAGACTAACTTCAGTGAAGTAGTGACGAGGACTAGTCAAGACACCCACTGGTCTGATAAACTAAACAAGCATAAATATAGGAATAACAGAACATGACGTCTATCTAATGACTATACAATATAATTAATAACATAATAAGTACAAAGCGGAAGGAAAATACAGTAAATACCAACGAAACATCATAATATTACACAGAAGAATGGACGGGAATACGAACCAAAAGCGGAAACCATAACACATTAAGAACAATAGTAACTCACCGCTGCAATAATTTTCACATCAGTCCTTAGCTAACAACTCCAACAATCTAGTCAAATCTTCGAATGTGACCTTTCACCCGCAAGTTTATATTGAAAACTTTAAAATATAATCATTTCAAATAAAAAACTTCCTTTGAAAGGCACTTCCTCCGAATATATATATATATATACTTTGCTGAATAAAAATCTTTAAACATAATTCCTTCAAGATAAACGCTTTTAAAATATACTTTTCCAATAAATGTCTTTCAAACATAGTTTCGTCAAGATAAATTGCCTTTCAACTACACCTTTCAAATAAGTATCTTTCGAATATAGTTTCATCGAGATAAAGCTACCGGGATTTTCGTCCTGTAGTTCATAATTAGTCATGCGGTACAGAGAAATCTCCCGAAATACTTCCGTAGTCCCAAAATAAATATGCAGTACGGGGGGGGNAATGGAAATAATAACACAGAAACAAGTGCACGACATCACCCATCGTGATTTTACTCTCGTCCTCACGATAAAAATCAGCAGAAGCGGCGCGACATCATCCTTCGTGTTTTTACTCTCTCATAATCATAGCACGCCATCATCCTTCGTACTTTTAATTTCATTAGTATGGCACGACATCACCCTTCATGCATTAAAACTCACAATATCGGCACAACATCACCCTTCGTGCATTAACACTCACAATATCGGCACGACATCACCCTTCATGCATTAACACTCACAATATCGGCACGGCATCACCCTTCGTGCATTAACACTCACTCACAATATCACGCACGACATCACCCTTCGTGCTTTAAACTTTTTCTCACCCAAACAAATGAAATGATAGCATCCCGAAGAGGGAATCAACAATATGAACAGTAATAGAAACCAAACCGTCCCGGCAAGAGAGTCAACAATGGAAACAATATCATCCCGGCAAGGGAAACAACTATAACCAATCTCAACTTGAACCAATACTCAGCGATAGGCAATACCAAGAAAAACCATCACCATGAATAATCATCAAGTTAAGCCTAAGTAGTGCTTAATGAAAGATGATATCAATCACAATATACGACTCACTAGCATGCTTGACACCAACATATAGATACTCGTCACCGCACCTATACGTCGAACACAACACTAACACGTAGAAAATAGGACACAACACCTATTCCCTCAAGCTAAGGTATAGATTATCCAAATTTCCTTTTAAGGTTGAGCAATTACGAGAGATTTTTAACAATTCAAGTAAGGGTAAGCCGCAAAGATAATTTAATAACTCCAATTAATGCTAAACAATTATAGGGTGAGATAATACTAATTTCAATTGAACAGGCAGTTTATGAAAAATAATATAGCATGATGGTAGAATGGTAGAATCTTCGGTTAAGTCAACTAATATCGAATAAACAACAAAGGGAATCTAAAAGCAAATAATTTCTAATTTAAGCAGGAAAGGGTGAAATTAGCCATCAGGAACGCAATCATAATAATTACCACTTCATACACATGGGATATAAGGACCTAAGAACCCTAAAAGACCAACCTTCTACAAATAAGTCCGAGTACGCACTCGTCACCTCGCGTACACGGGCTACAATCAGCATAGAAGACTCAAATCCTAAGGGGTAATTTTCCCCACACAAGGTTAGGCAAGATACATACCTCGAGACGACAACCTGGTACTATAAAATAAACTTCTCGGGCGTAAAGACCTCTGGACGGCTCAAAATCAACTAAAACAACTTCAAAATGCACATAAAACTTATAAGGAACTATTCCGGATAATAAAGTTTTGATCTTTACAAAAATCTAAAATCAACCCAAAAGTCACCCCCAGGCCCGCACCTCGGAACCCGTCAAATTTTACAAAATTCGAATACCCATTCCAATACGAGTTCAACCTTACAAAATTTATCAAATTCCGATACCATTTGGTCCCTCAATTCATGATTTTCCATTTTAGAAATTTTCTTTCAAAACCAACATTTTTTTCAACTCAAAACACAAATTAAATGATGAAAATAAAGATAAAATCATGGAATATGTTAGATTCTAGGTGAAGAACACTTACCTAATCGATTTTTGTGAAAAACCCTCAAAGAATCACTCAAAACCGAGCTCCACAAGTCAAGATATAAATAAAATGGTCTAACCCTCGATTGGAATATAATATGTCTACCCAGACATTTGTTCATCGCGATCGTGGAAGAACTGATGCGATCGCGTAGAAGGGAAAATGGCCACTGACTAATTGCACTATGCGATCGCGAGGGCTAATATGCGATCCCAGAAGAGGAAAGGCCTATGCGAACGCATGGAGAAACTGGCGAACGCGAAGAAGGAATAACCTACAACCCCAACCCCCAATTTCTACAACGCGAACGCGAGGGAGGATACACGAACGCGATGAAGAAGAAAATAGGCCATCGCGATCGCTAGATGTGATACACGAATGCGTATAAGAAAATTTGGGTGGGTCGACAGAACACTACGCGATCGCGGCTATGCCTATGCGATCGCATAGAAGGAAAAACCAGAAGACAGAACAATAGTGAAAAATAAAAGGAAATTGACCCGAAGCCCATCCGAAACACACACGAGGCCCCCGGACCCCGTCTAAACACACGCACAAGTCATATAACCTAACACGGACTCGCGTGAGGTTTCAAATCACATTAAACAACACTGAAACGACGAATCAAACCACAAATTGAACTTTTGAACTTTCGAATCTTCAAACTTGTAAACTCGTGCTGAAACCTATCAATTCAACCAGGAATGACGCGAAATTTTGCAGACAAGTCCCAATTGACATCCTGGAGCTACTCCAACTCTCAGAATCGCATTCCGACCCCGATATCCCAAAAAGTCAACTGTGGTCAAACTTCTCCATTTTCCAAACTTCAATTTTTCCAACTTTCGCCGAATTACCTCAAATTACTCTACGGACCTCCAAAAATAATTCTGGACGCGCTCCTAAGTCTAAAATCACCATACAAAGCTGTTGACATTACCCAAAACTCATTCCTAGACCATTTACACAAAAGTCAAACATTCGGTCAAATCTTACCGCTTAAGCTTCCAAAATTAAAATCCCTCTTCCAATTCGACTCCAGATCATCCGGTAACTGAATCCAACCATGCACGCAGGTCGATATACACAATGTGAAGCTGTTCAAGACCTTAAGCCACCAAAACGAGCTTAAATTCTCAAAATGGCCGGTCGGGTTACATTCTCCCCCTCTTAAAACAAACGTTCGTCCTCGAACGTGCCAAGATTCACCTCGAACTCATCCAATCACTGAAAGCACACTTCCAACACACACCCGCGGGTGATCCCATGTCACCCCAATTCACATAAGCCCGATGACACACTCACAACTACAATTTAGCCTTCCTATCACCACCGATAAGCCTCATACCTCAATTTCTCACCTTCTACTCATTCCCAAAAGACCTTATTCTAAATCCATATCTGGCATCAGCCTCAACCAGCTGCATCAAATCATTACTACACCCACAAGGTACGACCACACAATATAGCACACCACCCATAGGCTCGTAATAACACTTCAGATCACAATAACTGCCTGAAATCAATCCAGCACTGGCAATTAACCTCACATCTGAAAGAACTCTGTTTCCAAGCCCCATAATACTGATAACAATGCAATAAACATGAAGACCTCATTATTAGACACCCGAATCACCAAGCTACTAGTAACACCACCAGGCACACACCCCGCAAGGTGAAACTTAAGAAGCACATAACGAAAATGACTAAATATGAAAAAAGAAACACATAAGGGAACTATCAAACAAGACCGACATGCACTAATCTCTATCAGTACTGACCCACAACTGATATAAAAAGGAAAGAATGAAAAAACGTAAACAAATCATAAGGATCCCATCCTGATAAAATTTCCACCGCGGTACTCAACCCGGTCCAAACATATCGAATCACAAAAGATCACGAGGGTCTTGTCCTCAACTCTAAATCACATACCGAATATATATCATACCAATTGAAATATCCCACTAACTCAGCTCTGCCAATAACATCATAACGCTCACTTAACTCACATCTCAATAGAGTATCAAATCACAGCCTGTAACCAAAAAAATATACTCAGGATAAATTACATTAAGATTACCATGATGAACAACAAGGACCCACTTCTGGTCTCACCACTCTCAATGATGAATAAAACAACGATAGACACGGGCTACTACTCATAGAATCTCCCAACAGGAGCAAACACGAAAATAGAGTGCAAAGCATGAAACTCACTCATAAATGAAGCCGGCAAATAAGGGATTCGTCCCGACTAGCAGAACTATGATAAAATACAAATGGTTCCCCTCTGTAACAGATCAAAACATACCTGTATGATAATATCTGGAACAACGGCCTCCAGCCTACTATACGAAACACATCAATGGGCAGGGCCTCCCCCTCTTGGGCACCCTCTACTCACATGAATACCCCGCTGTGACACACCTGTCTAGATCCTGGGACAATCGCTCACCCTGTGGCTGATATATCCACACTCAAAGCAATCTCTCTGCTGACGTGGTTGTGGAAACTGTGCAATACGAGTACTCTGAGACCCATGAGTACCTCGAACCCTAAGCGAAGCAGGTAATGCAAACTGAACTGGCTGACCCACAAAACCTCTACCGTGTCGTACCCTGCCTCCAAAATAAGGACTAATAGATTTCTCCGGCCTACGAGGCCTCCTCAACTCCCTGACCTCTCTCTCCTGATCCCGTCTATCCTCTCTCTTATAGCCCCGACTGACACCTTTCTCATAGTCCCGCCTGACAACTTCCTCATGCTCCAGCATGCCCTCGACTCTGCGAGAAATCCCTACCACCTACTGAGATGAAACACCCGACTCTAACTCCCGAGCCATGCTAGACCGAATATCATGCCTGATCCCCTCAATGAATCTACGAACTCGTCTCCTAACTGTAGCAACCAAGGGAGGTGCATATCTGGCCAACTCACTGAATATGACGGCATACTCCAATTGTCACAACCCAACCTATGGGTCGCGAGGGGCACCCGGTACCTTACTCAATCGAGTAACAAAATAGAATATCTTTCTTATCATACTATCATGGGTAAATGTGCCAAAATGTTCATCATGACATAATCAAAATAAAACATAAGGTAATGCTAGACATAGGACGACCTAACATGATATAAAAAATTACACATGTGACATACGCGCCTATAAGGCTGACATGACCATTTGTAAACTCAAAACATAGGCCGACAAGGCCATCCATATACCTGACATTTGTCTACAAGCCTCTAAGAGTACATAAATCAAAAAGGTCGCGACAGGGCCCTGCCATACCATTCAATGCATGTCCCAATCATACAGACCAAATAGGCAACTCCGTAGCAAGTGGAGTGCAGCAACATCTTCCGCTGAGCTGATAGCCTACTAGGAAGGCTGTCAACCTGTCTATCGAGACCTGCAGGCATGAAATGCAGCATCCCCAAGAAAAACAGATGTCAGTACGAATAAAGTACTGAGTATGTAAGGCAGAAAAGCATAACTAAGAAAAGTAATGTAAAGAGAGATGTAGGAGATACAACCCGTAGCATATGAGTGCCTCTAAGAGATAGTGACATGAAATGTGTGATACATATATATACATAATCTATTAAAAACATCCGCCTCTGTGGGAATCATCATCATCATATCATACCCGTCCTCGAAGAGGACTTGGTAAAAACATACCCGGCCATCATAAGGATTGCTAGAATTGTACCCGGCCACGTGGAGCTCGATAAACCCAACTGATCAGTGGTTTCACAATAGGTGCCGTACCCGGCCGACTATAGCGCGGCTCGGTAGAGTAAAATAGATACTATATATAATGCATGTTGGACTCATGGAATCATGCTCTAAACCTTTCGGAGTGACGTAAGGTAGTTGCACCTTCAATCAACATTATGGACATCATACCATCAATATGAACTTCACTAGGACTCAAGGATCATACATAATTTCTTATAATAACTTTGTAAGGAAGGAACAACATGGACAACCTTAGTTGCTTGGAGTAGATTCATTATAAAATAGCGTATCGTTTACGTTTGTTTCACTTAGATCATGCCAAAAGAATGAAGGAAGTGGCTTAACATACGTTATCACAATATTTCCACTCACCAAGTTGAACTGTCTCTTCGCACCTTAATGTACAACAACAATAATAATACTATCATTAAGTTACGAAAGGTACAACTATTGCACAATGAACGACAAACTTATTTTGTATAAAAACGGGTAGCATCTCCCCTATTATCCTTACTTCCTCCAAATTCAAGATAACACCAACAACACAAGAACACAACAAGAACAACATATATACATTATTTTCCAGCCTTATATACACCACAAAATACTACAAAATAGCCCAACACACCGCAATCTCTTCATACACAAAACGACCACCGTAGTAGTGTCAAACGACCCGGAAATGTTTCGACGAACGACCAGCCCACAACCCTACATCTATATGGTGTTTCTCCATACCATTCCTCCTCAAAACCTTCACAAAATAGTAGTAAAATACGCAGCTCAACAGTAACACAAAAGAGTCCAAAAACAGTCCGCTGCAAGTCAAATAACTCGAACTCACGGCTTCCGATCACCGTCCCGTGAGTTCTAACTATTAGGAAACACATTTATCAACCTTCCTCGATATTTAAACACTTAAATATAGATATTACCCATTTCTTAACTATGAAGTACCTTCCAAAACTCTAACTACAAAGGAAAAAGAGAGGTGGTATAATGACACTTACGTCGTAGGGATCGTTTTGATGTTATCGCTTCTCGATTTCATCCCCGGGATGATAATCTTCTTTGAATCCCTAGAAGAGAGCTCAAGGATATGTTTATGGGTGTTCTCTGGTCGTGTTATGCTAAAAAATGAAGAGAAAGCCGACCTTGTTATAAATGTATATTATGGATGTTCATAAGCTTCCTGAAGAAGCTTATCATTTCGGTACTCAGTTATGGATAAATATTACCCCCGGTAGAAGATTATGTATGTCTGGTACAGTAGCAGCTTGCAGTAGCTTACACAGCAGCTTATAGTAGCAGCTTACAAGTAGCTTACACGGCAGCTTGCAGTAGCTTACACACCAGCTTGCAGTAGCAGCTTACACATCAGCTGGCAGTAGCTTACACAACAGCTTGTAGTAGAAGCTTCCTTCTTCTATAAATACAGGAGATTTCAATTCATTATGTACATCAGTTTAAAATTCGAATAATATATCACTCTCTCTCTATATATTTGTCTTTGGTTTATTTACTTTACAGTCGTTATTTTATAATACGTTATCATCACGAGACTACCATCTCGAGCAAATACTTTGAAATTATCAAAGGAACGAACTTTCTTTTTCTAAATACTGTCAATTCTTTCTAAAATTGAATTTGTAGCCCTGGATATATCGGGCAAAAACTACATGTCTTGGGTGTTTGATGCTGAAATTCATCTTGATGCGATGGGTCTGGTAGACACTATCAAGGACAAAAACCAAGCATCGAACCAAGACCGTGCCAAAGAAATGATATTCATATGCCATCACCTTGATGAGGGCCTGAAAATGGAATATCTTACTGTTAAAGGTCCAGTCATACTGTGGAATAATTTGAAAGATAGATATGACCACCTGAAGATGGTCGTTCTTCCACATGCACGTTATGACTGGACTCATTTAAGGCTACAAGATTTTAAATCTATCAATGAGTATAATTCTGCTATGTTCAGAATTATTTCCCAATTGAAATTATGTGGTGATAATATTACTAATCATGATATGTTGGAGAAAACTTTCACTACTTTTCATGCCTCGAATATGCTCCTGCAGCAGCAATATCGAGAGATAGGATTCAAAAGGTATTCAGAACTTATCTCACATCTTCTTGTATCCGAGCAACATATTGGGCTATTAATGAAAAACTATGAAAGCAGACCAACTGGTTCTTGTCCATTCCCTGAAGTGAATGAGATGAACTTCCACCAAGCTAAGCGTGGAAGAGGTCGTGGCCTCAGTCGTGGTCATGACCGTGGTCGGGGAAGAAAATCTAATCATGGTAATTATAATGCACCAAAGAATCCTCCTATCCACCAGCAGTGGAAAAGGAAGGAACAAAAGCATGAAGCGGTGCAAGCAACAAATGCAGAAAATACATGTTATAAATGTGGAGGAAAAGGGCACTGGTCACGTACCTGTCGTACGCCAAAGCACCTGGTTGAGATTTATCAAGCCTCCCTAAAGAAGACAGAGAAAAATGCTGAAGCAAATTTTATTTCTGAACATAATATTGACTTCATGCATTTGGATGTAGCTGATTACTTTGTACTCCCAGAAGGAGAAACAAGTCATGTGATCGCTGATGCATCTGTAGAAATCTAAATTTATGTTGTTTGTATTAGTTAGTATGGTTATGTAAAAGTTATGTTTTGATAATGATATTTACTATAATATTTACTTTGTTTATGTTATTTTGAAGAATATGGATAATCCTCAAATTATGTTTGGATCAAAGACCAATCATGAAGATATTTGTGTAATTGATAGTGGAACAACTCATGCCATATTCAAAGATTAGAAATACTTTTCTTATTTGCATATGAAAAAAGCAAATGTTTCTACAATTTATGGTAATATAAGTTTGATTGAAGGCTCCGGACGAGCCATTGTATTTCTCTTTAAGGGAAAAAAACTTATTATAGACAATGCATTGTTCTCCTCCAAGTCCCGAAGAAACTTGTTGAGTTTTATAGATATCCGCCGAAATAGGTATCATGTTGAGACAATAGATGAAATGAACGTGGAATATCTTTGTATTACAAAGAATATTTCTGGCCAGAAATGCATTGTAGAATAGCTACCAACTTTATCTTCTGGTTTATACTATTCAAAGATCAGTACAGTTGAAGCACACTCTATCGTAAACCAGAAGTTTACTGGTTCAAATAATTTTGTGCTTTGGCATGGCGGTTTGGGCAATCCTGGATCAATAATGATGAGACGAATTATTGAAAATTCAAGTGGGCATCCACTAAAGAACCTGAAGATTCTTACAAATGATGAATTTTCTTGTGATGCTTGTTATCAAGGCAAAATAATCACTAGACCATCACCAATGAAGGTTGGCATGGAATCCCCTGCCTTTTTAGAGCGTATAAATGGGGATATATGTGGACCTATTTACCCACCAAGTGGCTTGTTTAGATATTTTATGGTTCTAATAGATGCATCTTCAAGATGGTCTCATGTGTGTCTACTATCATCTCGCAACCTGGCGTTTGCAAAGCTCTTAGCCCAAATAATCCGATAAAGGGCACAATTCCCAGATTATCCTATAAAGGCTATTCGCCTTGATAATGCTGGAGAATTCTCATCTCAAGCTTTTGATGATTATTGTCTATCAATTGGGATAAAAGTTGAACAACCTATAGCTTATGTTCATACTCAAAATAGCTTTGCAGAGTCATTCATTAAACGCCTGCAATTGATAGCAAGACCACTACTTATGAAAACAAAATTGCCCACTACTGTTTGGGGCCATGCTATCTTGCATGCAGCATCACTTATTTGTCTCAGGTTGACACATTATAATAAATATTCTCCGTCACAATTAGTTTTTGATCATGAACCAAATATTGCCCATCTACCTAATTTTTGGATGCGCTATATATGTGCCAGTAACGCCACCACAGCGTAGTAAGATGGGCCCACAAAGAAGGTTAGGAAATATATTGGGTTTGAATCACCCTCTATTATTCGCTATCTTGAACCATTGACGGGAGATTTATTTACTGCTCGATTTGCAGATTGTCGATTCGATGATATAAATTTCCCACAATTAGGGGGAGAGAAAAAGGAAACCAAAGAGAAATTGTGTGGAAAGTTTCATCATTATCTCATTTTGATCCACGTACCCCTATATATAATCAGGAGGTCCAGAAGATCATTCATTTACAAAATATAGCAAATTAAATGCCAGACGCATTTACTGGTTTGAAAAGAATAACTAAGTCACATATCCCTGCAGAGAATGTGCATATCCGAATTGATGTCCCAGCAGGACCATCTACTAGCATGATAGCTAGTAAACCCAAAGCACGCCTGAAGCGCGGTAGGCCTTTGGGTTCTAAGGATCAAAATCTTAGAAAAAGAAAATCGACAAATGATCAAAATAATATTATGAAGGGATCTCCTGAAGAGGCCCAATATCTGATTAGTTCTGAGATTCCTGAAGAAATCAATGAACCCGAGACTCAAGTGAGTGAGGAACTTTTAATAAGTTCTATTGGTGATGGGATTAATTTAAATCGGTCTGAAATAGTGGTGGATAATATTTTTGCATATAACGTTGCACTAAACATTATGCAAGATAGTGAAGATCATGAACCCCGATCTGTCGAGGAATGTCGAAAAGATGTGATTGGCCAAAATGGCAAGAGGCAATTCAATCGGAATTGAAGTCACTTTCTAAAAGAGATGTCTTTGGACCAGTAGTCCAAACACCTGCTGGTATAAAGCCAGTTGGTCATAAATGGATTTTTGTGTGGAAAAGGAATGATAAAGATGAAGTTGAAAGATACAAGGCTCGCCTTGTCGCACAAGGATTCTCACAACGACCTGGAGTCGATTATGAAGAAACATATTCACCCGTTATGGATTCCATAACATTTCGATATCTCATCAGTTTAGCCTGACGTGGAAGGCTTGAAATACATCTAATGAATGTGGTTACATCTTATCTGTACGGTTCACTTGATAATGAAATTTACATAAAAATCCATGAAGGATTTAAAATGCCTGAAGCATATTCAAAATCTCAGGAAATGTACTCAATCAGATTACAAAGATCTTTGTACGGTTTAAAGCAATCTGGGTTCATTTGGTATAATCACCTTAGTGAATATTTGCTGAAAAAGGTTAAATAAATGATGTTATTTGTCCATGTATTTTTATAAAGAGAATGGCTTCAGAATTTGCTATACTTGTTATTTATGTTGATGACATAAATCTTGTTGGAACTCCAGAAGAGCTCCAAAAGGCAATTGAATATCTTAAGAAATAATTTGAGATGAAAGATCTAGGAAAGACAGAACTTTGTCTTGGTCTGCAAATTTAACATTTAGTAGACGGGATCTTTATCTATCAATCTGCTTATACAGAAAAGGTCTTAAAATGTTTTTACATGGACAAAGCGCACCCATTGAGTACACCAATGGTTGTTCGATCACTTGAAGTGAATAAGGATTTGTTCTGACCTTTAGAAGAGAACGAGTAACTCCTTGGTCTCGAGTACCCTATCTCAGTGCAATTGGTGCACTAATGTATCTTGCTAATGCTTCAAGGCCTGACATAGCATTTTCTGTTAATTTACTAGCAATATATAGTTCTTCTCCTACACGAAGACATTGGAACGGGATTAAGCATATATTGCGATATTTAAAGGAAACTCTTGATATGGGTTTGTTTTATGCTAACAAAGATAGTACAGATCTTGGTTGTTATGCAGATGCAGTTTATTTATCTGATCCCCATAAAGCTCGATCTCAAACTGGGTACATATTTACATATGGAGGTACTGTCATATCATGGCGCTCCACAAAATAATCTATTGTTTCTACTTCTTCAAATCATGCCGATATAATAGCTATTCATGACGCAAGTAGAGAATGTGTATGGTTGAGATCAATAATTTATTTTATTCGAGAAAAATGTGGTTTGGAATGTGAGAAAAGGCCCATAATTTTATACGAAGACAACGTTGCATGCATAGCCCAATTGAAGAGAGGATTTATAAAAGGAGATAGAACGAAGCATATTTCATCAAAATTATTCTACACGCATGATCTTCAGAAAAATGGTGACATTGATGTGCAACAAATCCGTTCAAGTGACAATCTGGCAGATTTATTCACCAAGTCTTTGCCAACTTCAACTTTTGAGAAGATGGTATACAAGAGTGGGATGCGGGGACTCAAATATTTGAAACAAAGTTTTCCTCAGGGGGAGTAAAATATGCGGTGCACTCTTTTTCCCTTACTAAGGTTTTTTCCCACGGGGTTTTTTTTATAAGGTTTCTAATGAGGCGCCTAGCAATGCGTATTACTAAATATGTGTACTCTTTTTCCTTCACTAGGATTTTTTCCCACGTGATTTTTCCTAGTAAGATTTTAATGAGGCACATTATCTTTTAATGAACATCCAAGGGGGAGTGTTATAAATATATATTATGGATGTTCATAAGCTTCCAGAAGAAGCTTATCATTTCGGTGCTCAGTTATGGATAAATATTATCCCCGGTAGAAGATTATCTATGTCTGGTATAGTACAAGCTTACACAGCAGCTTGCAGTAGCTTACACAACAGCTTATAGTAGCGCTTACAAGTAGCTTACACAGCAGCTTGCAGTAGCAGCTTACACAGCAGCTTGCAGTTTCTATAAATAGAGGAGATTTCACTTCATTATGTACATCAGTTTGAAAGTCGAATAATATATCACTCTCTCTCTCTATCTCTATACTTGTCTTTGGTTTATTTACTTTACAGTCGTTATTTTATAACCGACCTAAGAGTTATATATATATATCAAATTTGGAAAAGTCAAAGAGGTGCTAGCTTGGCACCCTAGCATTGGCCCATCTTCCAACGCTTATATCTTTTATACGGATGTCGTATGAACAAACGGTTAAGAGTGTTAGAAACTACATTCCAAGACCTTCAATTTGGTATATAATATGTTCCAATAAAACCTCATATAACATACTAAATGTATTTCTCAAAAAGCTTTAGTGAACCACCAACTTGTCACTTATGATGTCTGCGCAGTCTCGCAAAACTGCAAATATCTCTCTACTACTATGTCGTATCGATGAACGGTTTAATGAGTTGTAAACTAGAATAATAGATATTCAATTTGGTTGGTAGATCATCCAATAATTCCAAGAATATTGAGAGAAAATCTCAGTTACATTTGACCTAATTTTCAGCACATTATGAATGTAATTTGTGAAGACCTTTGCATACTTTTGTTCCACAACTTGCTTGACTTCAAAACGTAGCACACGACCATCATAAGACAAAAATAACTCATAGCATAACCTCATTATCATGTAATGAACCATAGTATCACCCTAAATTACATATTACAACATTCCAAACTCGTCTACTTTCGACGAAACTTATTTTCTTCAATTGGTTTAGCTTCTAAGCTTTCCAACCCTCTTGGTACTCATTATTCATAATCTTAAATATTTGTAACCTCCAAGGTAACATGATTAACTTAATTTATGTGCTTCCAAATATAATCTTATTTCTGCGCTTACATCAATTGACTTACGACGTACTCTCACGTACGAAAACTTGGGGTGTAACATCATTTCCCCCTTTGGAACATTCGTCCTCGAATGTTGACTAATGCACTTATCCGTCTCTTAAGAAATAGCTCTTACGAATACTTTAATATTGTCTTTTCCATATAGGGAGTTGTTTGGTGAATAAATCCAAAGGCTAGGGCATTCCCCCTTTAGGCCTCTTTCTCACACCACGACTTGTGGTCAAAATTCTTCCAATCTCGTAACTGTTTCTACCTTCTTTCATGCAGCCTGTACGATTATAACCTTGAATGTGCGTCGATGCGACTCTTATCTCCTTTTTCCGTTAGTTTTTGACCAATCTCTAGGCTTCACTTTGTGAACATAAATAGTATTGTGACAAACTGTCCCTCTGGGAATCTATAGGTGTACTAAAGTTCTTTGATTGGTACTTTGTTGAACTTACGACTATTTTTATATCTTGTTTCATGACCTCAGTTATCTATGCTTATGGCTTTACCACAACTAGGTAGGTCATACTGTACCATAACTCTTACTTCGGTTTATTACTATGGAGGCTTGCCACCCAATTCCAGGTTACTCTCTCACCGCTTATCCTATATGTATAAATCTAATCCATTTAATACCCCCTTATTATTGTTCATCTTAAGAATGACTGCCTAATCTCATCTCATACTTTGGAACTTTTATCCATCAATTGTTGATTCACCTTAATGTTAATCCCTAATCTACTACTGATAACTTTAATCCTCTTATGTAATACATTGTCACTAAGGCTTACGTCTCATCGGGGAACATCTGAAGTGATTTTCCTGATCCACTTAGGGACGATACTATACTCTAATAGCTGTATTTCATAGAATCCCAATGTGATTCATCCTATGAGGGTATTCTAATCCTGTGCAGTTCATGAAATCCTTGTTCTCAAAATCATTACTCAATCAAAGGCCTAAACGTCATCCTCTTATCATTTATCACAGTTACACTCTTACTTTACTACCAGGGTAGCATTCCATCTCTTCTAAATGCTCCTAGTTTTAAACTCCTTTAAGTTCACTCATGTTATACTGAGCTTTTTATAACTTTATGGAAACCATCAGCTCTCTTGTTGTGATGGGTTAAATCCCGAGGACTTACCTATTCTCGTCACCTTCTCACTCACATTTTCTTATCCTTACTACTGTCTAGCTAAAACCTTGTTGCTATATCATACTTTAGCTTGCGACCTATGCATATCTATTTCCTTGCATGCCTTCCCAGTCGCTTTTAAATTTCCCTGCCGTTCTTCCACTGCTATATGGGTACTTGGCATATCTTAATGCCCACGAATACTGGAGTTCCCTGTATCTCATATGATCTCAATTATCAACTCTTGATTTTTTTCTTCTTCTCGTTCATTATCCACGATAGGTGCCACTTACTTATGGAGTGTATACAATATTGTAGTGAGAAAGTTGTCATAAGACCATTTCTTCTTTAGGTCACTATGCTTATGTTGAGTCCTTCTTCCTTATTTCCTCAGCTAGTCTTTCGTTGTACTACATAGTGGATACCCTCTGACTCTTGTAAAGCTGCGAGCTTATTACATCATATACCCAAAGGAATATTTGATGTTATTACTTACCTATTATCATCCTTAGTTACTTACATCCATGCCCTTGTGCTCGTAAGGTTGCTTCTGAAGTAAAATTTGACTATCTCCTTAGTGGCACTTTCTTTCATTTCCGCAACACTTATACGGCACTTTTAACTACCCAAACTCCTATCTTAATATTACTCAAGGATCACGATGGCATCATATCTGCGAGACTGAATTCCCTATGTTGGGTTTCATTATGTTTATCTTGCACAATCTGTTGATTTATCTATGACCTCTTGTTTAGCTATAACTAGGCTCTTCTTGAATCAACTACAGACTACTCATTGGTCCATTCTCATATTTATATTATGTGTAACCTCTTTTGGGTTATGTCCTTTGTCTTAACTTATCTCTCGTACGGGATCCTTATGTATCAAGGGTTCATTTCCACTTATTTATCAATATCATCGAGTGCAAAACCCTTATTGATTCTCTCTGATGTCATGCTTGCATATTGTTCTGGAGTTATATTATATCTGTAGGATCTGAACAAATGAAATCTCATTCCTTTCGCCTTTTTACCACATTCTTCCTTTTTAGTCCATAGTTACCACATCATCTTAGGCGTCTTTTCACATCTTCACTAACATCACTCGCCTTGCGGTAACCCTTATGTACCAAGGATAACAAAATTCCTTACCCGTGAGGGTGACACTTAGTGTAACTGGCCCACACAGTCCCTTAATCTTAACTTTAACTTTAGGGAAGCGTCTTCCTGAATGACCATTATCTGAATTTCTCATTAATCTTCTTCCGTTGTCCATTCTATTATTGCTAGAGCGTAATCTAAAATTCTCATGATGCCGACCATTATCAAATCGCTCAGTCCCTAATTAATGTTTAGTTTATCTTGTTCACCAGCCCATACTGATTTCTATTACTCTGGGGTCTAACTTTTCCCTTTGGCGATCACGTTAGAGTCACGAACTTATTTCTCGAAATGAGGATGTGAATTTATGACCTATGCTCTTTTGTTGCCTCAAGGCATGTTACCTCTCGTATTTTCCTTACCTTGATTATAGATTCGGTAATACTGTCATTTTTGTTTTCTACGGTTTTCATCCACGTATCATATCTTACTCATAATGCTTTATTAACTCTCTTCTTTTTTTCCATGCTAACATTTATGTCTATCACTTTATTCTGAAAACTCCAACAAAACGTTCCTTAACTTTTAGCTCCCCCTGCTTCATCTCACTGGTTCTTTGGGACACCTAACATTCTCTCTCTCTCTCTTTTTTACTAGGGGCAGGAGTCATACTAAGGTGAATATTTATCCCTTCTAGGATTCCACTGCCTATCTTCTGAAATTTCTCAACATTCTAGTATTCATATCTAACTGTTGTATAAAGTGCACCATTTGGATGTCTCGCAAGGAGATCTATTACCACATTTGCACTATCCTTTGGAAATGTTAGCTAATGATAATAATCATCCACCATTTTTGGGTTACTATAACCCTAACTGGATGCTGATATCACGTCCTTCTCTTAACTATATCTGTTGGCTCCCATGGAGCATAACTGAGGCGGGTATGGAAAATTGTACATACCTCTGTTACAATTGTAGGTTATTCAAAATGCTTGTATTTTTCTGCTTGAATCGTAAATACTGACAATCTTCATTAACTGGGCGCCTCATACCCTTCTTCATCTTATTTCTTTTACTTGTTGAAACTTGTACCTATCTTCTGAATATCTCATTGCCTTTCACCATAGGGGTGGATATATTTTATTTTCCTTAGGGCTCCTTATTAATAGGCCTACCCATCTTGGTACACACATGATCTACTGAAGACCTTATATTTACTCATCATAAGCATCGTGCAAAATCGAGTTCCTCTGACTCAACTCATTCATAGGCACATGCAACCTCTTACCAACCGTCTTTCTAGATGCACGCATCGTCGTATTATGAATAAGATAGAATTTAGGAAATTGAGTTCTTACGATCTAGAGTAAGAAGAAAGAGAGACAGTCCTAAATGCCATGTAGCCTCCTGCTTATAAGTGTGGTGCACAACAAACCCATAAAAAAGACTCTACTAGACATGGCTTGTAGACATCCCTAGGACAGAACTGCTCTGATACCACTTTTGTCACAACCCAACCTATGGGCCGCGACGGGCACCCGGTACCTTACTCAATCGAGAAACAACATAACATATATTTCTTATCATACTATCATGGGTAAATGTGCCAAAATGGTCATCATGACATAATCAAAATAAAACAAAAGGGAATGCTAGACATAGGACGACCTAACATGATATAGAAACTTATACATCTGACATACGCGCCTATAAGGCTGACATGACCATTTGTAAACTCAAAACATAGGCCGACAAGGCCATACAAGTATCCATATACCTGACATTTGTATACAAGCCTCTAAGAGTACATAAACATCAAAAAGGTTGGGACAGAGCCCTGCCATACCAGTCAATGCATGTCCCAATCATACTGACCAAATAGGCAACTCCGGAGCAAGTGGAGTGCAGCAACATCTTCCGCTGAGCTGATAGCCTACTAGGAGGACTGTCAACCTCTCTATCGGGACCTGTGGGCATGAAACGCAATGTCCCCAAGCAAAAGGGACGTCAGTACGAATAAAGTACTGAGTATGTAAGGCAGAAAAGCATAACTAAGAACACTAATGTAAAGAGAGATGTAGGAGATACAACCCGTAGCATCTGAGTGCCTCTGAGAGATAGTGACATGAAATGCGTGATACGTATATATACATAATCTTTTAAAAATATCTGCCTCTGTGGGCATCATCATCATCATATCATACCCGGCCTCGAAGAAGACTCGGTAAAAACATACCCAGCCATCATAATGCTCGGTATAATCGTACCCTGCCATGTGAAGCTCGGTAAACCCAACTGATCAGTGGTTGCACAATAGGTGTCGTACCCGTCCGGCTATAGCGCAGCTCGGTAGAGTAAAATAGATACTATATATAATGCATGTTGGACTCATGGAATCACGCTATAAACCTTTCGGAGTAAAGTAAGGTAGTTGCACCTTCGATTAACATTATGGACAACATACCATCACTGTGAACTTCATTAGGACTCAAGGATCATACATAATTTATTAGAATTACTTTGTAAGGAAAGAACACCATGGACAACCTTAGTTTCTTGGAGTAGATTCATTATGAAATAGCGTACCGTTTACGTTTGTTTCACTTTAGATCATGCCAAAAGAATGAAGAAAGTTCCTTAACATACCTTATCAAAATCTTTACACTCACCAAGTTGAACTCGTCTCTTCGCACCTTAATCTACAATAACGATAATAATACTATCATTAAGTTACGAAAGGTACAACTATCGCACGACGAACGACAAGCTTATTTTGTATAAAAACAGGCAACATCTCCCATATTATCCTAACTTCCTCCAAATTCAAGATAACACAAACAACACAAGATCACAACAAGAGCAACATATATACATTATTTTCCAGCCTTATATACACCACAAAATACTACAAAACAGCCCAACATACCGCAATTTCTTCATACACAAAACGACCACCGTAGTAGTGTCAAACGATCCGAAAATGTTACGACGAATGACCAGCCCACCACTCGAAATCTATATGGTTTTTATCCACACCCTTCCTCCTCAAAAACTCCACAAAACAGTAGTAAAATACTCAGCCCAAAAGTAACACAAAAGAGTCCACAAAACAGTCCGCTACAAGTCAAATAACTCGAACTCACGGCTTCCGATCAGCATCCCGTGAGTTCTAACTATTAGGAAACACATTTATCAACCTTCCTTGATATTTAAGCACTTAAATACATATATTACACGTTCCTTAACTATGAATTACCTTCCAAAACTCTAACTACAAAGAAAACAGAGAGGCGGTATAATGACACTTACGTCGTAGGGATCGTTTTGATGTTATCGCTTCTCGATTTCATGCCCGGGATGACAATCTTCTTTGAACCCCTAGAAGAGAGCTTAAGGATATGTTTATGGTGTTCTCTGGTCATGTTATGCTGAAAATGAAGAGAAAGCCGACCTAAGACTTAAATATATCAACTTTGGAAAAGTCAAAGAGGTGCTAGCTTGGCTCCCTAGCATTGGCCCATCTTCCAACGCTTATATCTTTTTATACGAATGTCGTACGAACGAACGGTTAAGAGAGTTGGAAACTAAATTCCAAGACCTTAAGTTTGGTATATAATATCTCCCAATAAAACCTCATATAACACACAAAATTTATTGCTCAAAATCTTTAGTGAACCGCCTACTTGTCACTTATGATGTCTGCGCAGTCTCGCAAAACTGCAAATATCTCTATACTCCTATGTCGTATCGATGAACAGTTTAATGCGTTGGAAACTAGAATAATTGATCTTCAATTTGGTTGGTGGATCATCCAATAATTCCAAGAATATTGGGATAAAATCGCAGTTACATTTGACCTAATTTTCAGCACATTATGAATGTAATTTGTGAAAACCTTTGCATACTTTTGTTCCACAACTTGTTGACTTCAAAACGTAGCACACGGCCATCATACGACAAAAATAACTCATATAATAACCTCCTTATCATGTAATGAACCATAGTCTCACCCTAAAGTACATATTACAACATTCCAAACTCGTCTACTTTCGACGAAACTTATTTTCTTCAATTGGTTTAGCTTCTAAGCTTTCCAACCCTCTTGGTACTCATTATTCATGATCTTAAATATATGTAACCTCCAAGGTTACATGATTAACTTACTTTATGTGCTTCCAAATATAATCTTATTTCTAATCTTACATCAATTGACTTACGACGTACTCTCACGTACGCAAACTTGGGGTGTAACACCAATACTGACCTAGTGCCCTGATGCAACCGCTCAAACTCTGCGCGCCATGCCTCTCGAAGGGAAAGAGGTGCAAACTCCCTCAAGAACATCTCTGAAAACTGACCCCATGTAAGTGAAGCTGACTCGGCTGGGCTACCCTACTCATATGCCCGCTACCACTGACAAGCCGTTCCTCTGAGATGAGACGCGAGAAAAGAAACCCCGCTCGTCTTCACAATACCTGTAGTACGAAGAATGCAGTGACACTCGTCCAGAAAACCTGGGCATCATCTGTCGCCAATCCACTGAAGATAGGAGGGTGGTACTTCTTGTACCTCTCAAGTCTAAGATGTTCTTCCTCAGATGTTGTTGCCCTAACAACGGGCTTAACTGGAACCACATGCTGGGCTGCCATGACAACTGGAACCTGACCAACATGATCTAGCTGCTCTGGGGTGTAGGCGGTGGGAGTATGAGCTCCTCCCCCAATCTGTGAAGTAGTTGGTGCCCCCGGGATCAATCTCGCCTGAGTCAATGTACCAATCATACTCAAGAACTGTGCCCAGGTCTCTTGAAGTCTGAATGTAACAATAGGCACCTTCGGTACCTGTCCCTCAACTGGAACTACTGGAGGCTCCTCAACGGCTGCTCTAGAAGGTGTCCTAACTGCGGCACGTGCTTCTTGTCGACCTCTGCCTCTGCCTCTGCCCCTAGCGACATCTGCCTCAGGGGTAATATTATCAGGAACCACATCTCGTGTCATCACCATCAGTGAATGAATGGAATGCTAATTTCAAACTTCAAGATCAATGAACTCGCACGATAGGAATGAAGGAAGTGAAATTTTCCTAATAGTTTCATAGCCTCTCGAAGATGAGTATAGACGTCTCCGTACCGAACCACAAGCTACTAAACTTGCTTATGACTCGTCACACCTATGAACCTAGAGCTCTGATACCAACTTGTCACGACCCAATTTCCCTCCGTTGGGTATCGTGATGCCGCCTAGTCTTAAGGACTAGGTAAGCCTACTATTGAATGAACATAAAACATAATATCAAAAATCTTAAATGCTTTTTGAAATAACTCTTTATACATTTTACATCTTCCCAAAACCCGGTGAGTACAAGTCAAAAGCTTTAAATAATTCACACTAAAATTACTAATTACCACTGTTCGAAAAAAATTACAACAGTGTTAGAACAAAAATACAAGACGGTGACTCCGAAACTGCGAACGCTGAAGCGGTTTTACCTTGAGTCTCCACAACAGCAATTGCGCTGCTAATAATCAATCGGCCGGCTTTGCGAAACCTGAAGTCTGCATAAAAATGTGCAGAAGAGTAGTATGAGCACACCATAGCGGTGCCCAGTAAGTACCAAGACTAACCTCGGTGAAGTAGTGACGAGGACTAGTCAAGACACCTATTGGTCTGATAAACTAAACAGGAATAAATATGGGACTAACAGAATATGACATCTATCTAATGACTACACAATATAATTAACAACATAACCAGTACAAAGCGGAAGAAAAATACAGCAAATAACAACGGAACATCATAATATTACACAGAAGAATGGACAGGAGTACGAACCAAAAGCGGAAACCACAACACATTAAGAACAATAGTAACTCAGCACTGCAATAATTTCCACATCAGGCCTTAGCCAACAACTCCAAAAATTTAGTCAAATCTTCGAATGTGACCTTTCACCCGCAAGTTTATATTGAAAACTTTAAAATATAATCATTTCAAATAAAAAACTTCCTTTGAAAGGCACTTCCTCCGAATATATATATATATATACTTTGCTGAATAAAAATCTTTAAAAGTAATTCCTTCAAGATAAACGCTTTTAAAATATACTTTTCCAACAAATGTCTAAACATAGTTTTCGTCAAGATAAATTGCCTTTCAACTACACCTTTCAAATAAGTATCTTTCAAATATAGTTTCATCGAGATAAAGCTACCGGTATTTCCGCCCCGTAGTTCATAGTTAGTCATGCGGAACAGGAAAATCTTCCGGAATACTTCCGTAGTCCCAAAATAAATATGCAGTACAGGGGGGGATATCAAATTATGAAAATAATGAAGTAAGGTGACAAAGTGAATATCAAACTTGAAACAATGGAAATAATAACACAGAAACAAGTGCACGACATCACCCTTCGTGCTTTTACTCTCGTCCTCACCATAACAATCAACAGAAGCGGCACGGTATCACCCTTCGTGCTTTTACTCTCTCATAATCATAGCACGGCATCACCTTTCGTGCTTTTAATTTCATTAATATGGCACGTCATCACCCTTCGTGCATTCACACTCACAATATCGGCACGGCACCACCCTTCGTGCATTAACTTTCATTAATATGGCACGACATCACCCTTCGTGCATTAACACTCACTCACAATATCACGCACGACATCACCCTTCGTGCTTTACACTCTTTCTCACCCAAACAAATGAAATGATAGCATCTCGACAAGGGAATCAACATTATGAACAGTAATAGAAACCAAACTTTCCCGACAAGGGAGTCAACAATGGAAACAATATCATCCCCGCAAGGGAAACAACTATAACCAATCTCGTTTAATTAATTAGCTTCACAAAATAATCTCAACTTGAACCAATACTCAGCGATAGGCAATACCAATAAATACCATCAACATGAATGATCATCAAGTTAAGCCTAAGTAGTGCTTAATGAATATCATATCAATCACAATACACGACTCACTGACATGCTTGAAACCAACATATAGATACTCGTCACCACACCTATACGTCGAACACAACACTAACACGTAGCAAATAGGAGACAACACCTATTCCCTCAAGCTAAGGTATAGATTATCCAAATTTCTTTTTAGGGTTGAGAAATTACGAGAGATTTTTAATATTTATAAGTAAGGGTAAGCCACAAAGATAATAATAACTCCAATTAATTCTAAACAATTATAGAGTGAGATAATACTAATTTCAATTAAACGGGTAGTTTATGAAAAACAATATAGCATGATGGTAGAAGGATAGAATCTTCGGTTAAGTCAACTAAGATCGAGTAAACAACAAAGGGAATCTAAAAGCAAGTAATTTCTAATTTAAGCAGGAAAGGGTGAAATTATCCATCAGGAATGAAATCACAATAATTACCACTTCATACACAAGGGATATAAGGACCTAAGAACCCTAAAAGGCCAACCTTCTACAAATAAGTGTGAGTACGCACTCGTCACCTCGCGTACACGGGCTACAATTAGCATAGAAGACTTAAATCCTAAGGGGTAATTTCTCCCACACAAGGTTAGGCGAGATACATACCTCTAGACGACAACCCGGTACTCTAAAATGAACTTCTCGGGCGAAAAGACCTTCGGGCGGCTCAAAATCAACTAAAACAACTTCAAAATACACATAAAACTTGTAAGAAACTATTCCGGATAATAAAGTTTTGATCTTTACAAAAATCTAAAAATCAACCCAAAAGTCGACCCCCGGGCCCGCACCTCGGATCCCGTCAAATTTTACAAAATTCGAATACGCATACGAGTTCAACCATACAAAATTTATCAAATTGCGATACCATTTGGTCCCTCAATTCATGATTTTCCATTTTAGAAATTTGCTTTCAAAACCAACATTTTCTTCAACTCAAAACACAAATTAAATGATGAAAATAAAGATACAATCATGGAATATGTTAGATTCTAGGTGAAGAACACTTACCCAATAGATTTGTGTGAAAAAACCTCAAAGAATCGCTCAAACCCGAGCTCCACAAGTCAAGATATGAATAAAATGGTCTAACCCTTGTTTGGAATATAATCTGTCTGCCCAGGCATTTGTTCATCGCGATCGCGGAAGAACTGATGCAATCGCGTAGAAGGGAAAATGGCCACTAACCAATTGCACTACGCGATCGCGAGGGCTAATATGCGATCGCATAAGAGGAAGAGGAAAGGCCTATGCGAATGCATGAGAAACTGGCGAACGCGAAGAAGAAATAACCTACAGCCCCAACCCCCAATTTCTACTACACGAACGCGAGGGAGGATACGCGAACGCGATGAAGAAGAAAACAAGCCACCGCGATCGCGAGCTGTGATACGCGAATGCGTATAAGAAAATATGGGCGGGTCAACATAACACTACGTGATCGCGACTATGCCTATGCGATCGCATAGAAGGAAAAACCAGGAGACAAAACAACAGTGAAAAATAAAAGGAAATTGACCCGAAGCCCATCCGAAACACACTCGAGGCCTCCAGGACTCTAAACACATTAACAAGTCATATAACCTAACACGGACTCGCTCGAGGTTTCAAATCACATTAAGCAACACCGAAACGACGAATCAAACCACAAATTGAACTTATGAACTTTCGAATCTTCAAACTTCTAAACTCGTGCCGAAACCTATCAATTCAAACCGGAATGGCGCAAAAAATTTCAGACAAGTCCCAATTGACATTCCGGAGCTACTCCAACTCTTGGAATCGCATTCCGACCCCGATATCCCAAAAAGTCAACTATAGTCAAACTTCTCCATTTTCCAAACTTCAAATTTTCCAACTTTCGCTGAATTACCTCTAATTACTCTACGGACCTCCAAAACCAATTTCGGACGCGAGCCTAAGTCTAAAATCACCATACAAAACTGTTGAAATTACCCAAAACTCATTCCGGATCCGTTTACACAAAAGTCAAACCTTCGGTCCAATCTCAATGCTAAGCTTCCAAAATTAAAATCCCTCTTGCAATTCGACTCCAGATCATCCGGTAACTGAATCCAACCACGTACGTAGGTCGATATACACAATGTGAAGTTGTTCAAGACCTTACGCCACCGAATGAAGCTTAAATTATCAAAATGATCGGTCGGGTCTTTACAATCGTAAGCCAAGATCTAGTGTCACAAGTATGTGGGCAACTAAGGCGGCTATCGTACTGCCTGAAATAGAATAGGCAGCAACAAACCAAAGAGAGACTTTGACATGCTGCTGAACGGCTTGGAAGGGGGCAGCTCATCGTAAAATCTCGAACCAAGATCAAGTACGCGCGTCGGACGGGTAACTAAATGCACCTGCCTCATATCCTGTACAATTAAGTACAGAAGTGTAGTATGAGTACATAAACAACATGTACCCAGTAAGTATCCAGTCTAACCTCGAAGAACTAGTGGCAAAGGGTCAACTTTGACACTTACTATTGGCTAACAATAATATATTTAAAATGTTATACTAAGCATGGATTTCATGAATAATACTGAAATCTCAATAGCAGGAAATAATAAGTTCTTCTTTCACAAATATTAATACCAAGTTGAATTTTTGTTTTAATTTAACAGCTTAGATTTCAAGACATTTAAGCAATATCCATCATGGAGAGTTCCAAATAATTATCATGCGCAAATTATGTCGAGGTCGTACGGCCCGATCCAACATAATATTTAAACTGTGCGTTGCCGGCGGGTCGAACAGTGCGAACCATAGATGCATCTATTTACTACTGAGGCGTTCGGCCCGATCCACAAATAGCAATCATTGTTTTAAAGAAAACACAAATTTCACATTTACAATCAAGTATTCCATTAAATCTTCAAGTAAGTGAATTTAACCTTTTACACCTCTTTTATCAAATTCTGACATGACTTAAGTAATTAAATTAGCAAGTAAGGGCGCAAACATTTCAAATAAAGCATGATATGTGTCCTAAACTACCCGGACAATAGCATAATTGTAGTTACGTATGGACTCTTGTCACCTCGTACGTACGTAACCCCACAAATAGGTACACACATTTATTTAATTCGCATATGGAGTTAATTACCCTCTTACAAGGTTAGAAAAGATACTTACCTCGTCTCAAAGCCTACTTCCCAATTTAAGAATGGGCTAGAACCTCAAAATTTGATGCCAAACGACTCAAAACTAGCCAAACATTACATAAACTAATCAATCTATGATCAAAAGTTCATATCCCCACTATTAAAGTGATTACCCAACCCAAAATGCAAAATTCCTAAAACTCACCCCCGGGCCCACATGCTCAGATTCTAGAAATAATCGAAGAAAGTTATTACCGATAACCTTAGGAACGTAAATACATAATTTTCACTAAGTTTCATAATCATTTTCGTGGTAAAATCTCATTTTTATTAAACCCTAGGTGTTTCATCTAAACCCATAATTTCTACCAATTTTCAGGTTGAAATCTACCCATAATCTATGTATTAAACTCACATTAAATAGAAATTATTTATCTCACAAGGCTAGGTTGAAATTCCCTCCTTAAAATCTCTCAAATCGCCCAAGATTGGAAGAAAATGTGATAAAAATGGACTAAGCCCGTATTAAATGAGGCTCACTGCCTCCAGGGATTTCCGCACCTGCAGTCATAGGGTCGCACCTGCGCCTTCGCTTCTGTGGACAAGAGTCTACTTCTGCGAAAATACCCTGGGATGGCTGGCGTCGCATCTCCGCACGGGTACCCACTTTTACGGTTTCGCTTCTAGGGAGGATGGGCCGCACCTGTGAAACTTGGGCTGCCCTTCCTTGGCCGCTTCTGCGAGACTTGGCTCGCACCTGCGAGCTCGCACTTGCGGCTGGCCAAGCGCATGTTTAATTATGACAGACCTGGTGCTTCAGTTGTTGCTCCAAATTCTCAACTTGGTCTAAGCCTCATCCGATTGGCACTTGAGGCCCCCGGGGCCCTGCCCGAACATACCAACAAGTTTGGAATCATAAAATGGATTCGCTCAAAATCTCGGAATTCCCGAAACAACATTAAAACTAAGAATCACACCCCAAAACCAATTGAATCAAACTTAAGAACTTCAAATTCTTCAATTTACTTCCAATGCGCTGAAACGTACTTAAACTGCTTGGAATGACACCAAATTTTGCGTGCAAGTCTTAAATGACAGTACGGAACTATTTCCGGTCACGGAATTCTATTTGGACCTCTATCACCAAAACCTGCTCCAAACCAAATTTAAAGAACTTCTAAAACCTTTAAGAACCAACTTTCACTATTAGGAACCAAAATGCTCCCGGGTCATTCAAAACCCGATCCGAACATATGCCCAAGTCCTAAATCATCATACGAACTTATTAGAACCATCAAATCTCTATTCCGAGATCGTTTACTCAAAATGTTGACCGAAGTCAAACTTGGCCTTTTAAGCCAACTTTAAAGAACCAAGTGTTCCGATTTCAACCCGAACTCTTCCAAATTCCGAACTAACCATCCCAGCAAGTTATAAATCAGTAAAAGCAAGTACAAGAAGTCTCATTTAAGGGAACAGGGTTCTAGAAAGCAAAATGAACCGTCGGGTCGTTAAATTCTCCATTTCTTAAACAAACGTTCGTCCTTGAACAGGTTTAGATTCATACCTGAAGTGCTGAATAAGTGTGGATATCTGCTATGCATGTCCTCCTCCGACTCCCAGGTTTCCTCCTCGACTGGTTGGCCCCTCCACTGAACCTTCACCGCGAAAATCTTCTTGGATCTCAACTGGCGATCCTATCTAGCAACAATGGCAACTGGCTCCTCCTCATAACCCAAGCTCTCATCTAGCTGAATAGTGATGACGTCTAACACATGTGACAAGTCGGCTTGGTACCTCCAGAGCATAGACATGTGAAAAAACGGATGAACCCATGATAGGCTAGGAGGTAAAGCAACCTCCCCAACCCGCCTCAACACCTCAAATGGGCCTATAAACCTTAGGCTCAGCTTGCCCTTCTTCCCAAATCTCATAATGTCCTTCACCGGCGAGACTTTCAAGAGAATCTTCTCGCCTACCATAAATGATGCATCACGTGCCTTCTGAACCGCGTAAATCTTTTTTCTAGACGGTGCTGTGTGAAGTCGCTCTTGAATCAACTTTACCTTTTCTAAGGCATCCTTCACCAAATCAGTACCATTTAACTTAGCCTCACCGGGCTCAAACCACCTTATGGGAGAACGACATCGCCGACCATATAAAGCCTCAAATGGAGCCACCTCGATGGTGGACTGATAACTGTTGTTGTAAGCAAACTCGGCCAAAGGCAAGAACTGATCCCACTGTCCCCCAAAGTCAATCACACATGCTCTGAGCATGTCCTCCAAGATCTGAACTATCCGCTCTGACTGCCCGTCGCCCTGTGGGTGAAACGCAGAGCTGAGCTCTAAACAGGTCCCCAACTCACTCTGTACGGCTTTCCAGATATGCGAAGTGAACTGAGGGCCTCTATCTGATATGATGGAAACAGGCACACCGTGCAACCGAACTATCTCCCGAATATAAATTTGGGCCAACCTCTATGAAGTATAAGTAGTTGCAACTGGAATGAAGTGTGCTGACTTGATCAACCTGTCAACAATGACCCTAACTGCATCGAACTTCTGCAAGATCAGCGGCAACCCAACTACGAAGTCATAGTAATGCATTTCCATTTCCACTCTGGTATGGTCATTTGTTGGAGTAAGCCACCTGGCCTCTGGTGCTCATACTTAACCTGCTGGTAATTTAGGCACCTAGCGGGACTATGCGGTAATCAATGCACATCCGCATAGTCTCTTCTTTATTCTTTACAAATAACACTGGTGCACCCCAAGGTGATACACTTGGTCTGACAAACCCTTTTGCTAACAACTCCTCAAGCTGCTCCTTCAACTCCTTCAACTCTTTCGGAGCCATACGGTACAGTGGAATAGATATAGGTTGGGTACCTAGGGCCAAATCAATACATAAATAAAAAACCAATACTGGTGGCATGCCTGGAAGGTCAGAAGGAAACACATCGGCAAACTCTCGGACTACTGGCACTGAATCAATCGTCGTAGAATATGCGGTAGTATCCCGAAAATAGTCTAGGTAAGACAAGAAACCCTTCTCGACCATATGTCAAGCCTTTAGAAAAGAGATAACCCGACTAGATGTACTAACAGAGGAACCCTTCCACTTCAATCTCGGCAACTCTGGCATTGCTAAAGTAACAGTCTTAGCATGTCAATCAAGGATGACGTGATATGGGGATAATCAGTCCATGCCTAGGATGACCTCAAAGTCGGCCATATCAAGCAGTAGAAGGTCCGCTCTAGTCTTGTATCCAGAGAATGTGACCATACAAGACTGATAGATCCAATCCACAACCACATAATCGCCCACAAGAGTGGACATATAAATAGGAGTACCCAAGGACTCACGAGGAATATCCAGGAAATGAGCTAATAGAGATGATACATATGAATAGGTAGACCCTAGATCAAATAATACCTGTGATCACGACATTTGAGGCCAATGCATCTGGTCTATCTGGAAAAGCATAGAATCTGGTTGAAGCGCAGGTTGACTGGCCTCCGCCTGACTGAACGGTAGCTGGATGGTCTCCCCCTGTCTGGACTCCACCTCTAGGACGGCCCAGCTTGTCCTTTGCTCTGGGCGGCCGGACAGTCGGTGCTGTAATCATGGGTTGCTGGCCCTGCTGCACTGTCTTGCCCCGAAGCCTAGGTCATAATCTCCTCATGAGACTGAGATATCCGCACTCGAAACAACCCCTCGGTGCGGTGATCTGCTTCTCTAAAGCCTGACCCTGACGGCCTGAAGACCCACTGGAAGAAGCCTGAATAGCTGGTGGGCGGTATGAACTCTCTGTAATGACACTGAAATAGGAGCTAGAAGAACCCTGGATGCTGGTGGGCGGTAGGAGCTCTCTGGTATGGCGCTGAAATAGGGTCGCGTTAGAGCACCCCGAGGAGGTGGTGGTGCTGGATATATGGGTCTACTAGGATGACCCCTCCCAAACTGACCTTTACAATTAGTCAAGCACCTCTAAACTCTCCAAAGAAACGGGTCATCTTGTTATGCTGCATCTGCTCTCTACCCCTCTGACGGTAGCCCTTAATCCTCCAAGCAATCTCCACTACCAGCTAATAAGAAGTCCCCATCTCAACCTCCAGGGCCATATTATCCCTAATACCGGAGTGTAACCCCGCAACAAACCTCTGCACTCTCTGCGTCAGTAGGAAGTATCATAAGTGCATGGTGAGACAACTCAAAAAATCTCACCTCATAATTGATCATTGACATATGACCCTGCTCGAGCTGATCAAACTGATACCGCAACTCTTCCCACTCGGAGGGTGGAATATACCTATCTAATAAAAGCTGCGTAAACTGGCCCCAAGTCACGGGAGGAGAACCCATTGGCCTACCGAGAAGATAAGACTTCCAACACTTACGGGCCCTGCCCTTCAGTTGGAAAGTAGTGAAATCCACCCCATGAGACTCCAATATCCTCATGTTGTGCAGTCTGTCCTTGCACCTATCGATGAAGTGATGGGGACCCTCGCCTCTGAAGACAGGAGGTTGTAACCTAGTCCATCTATCCAATATCTTCTACGGATCTCTGTCCGCTGCTGGTCTAGGATCAGGTGTTGCTGCTGCAACTAGATGGGCTCCGCCTACGGGTAGTGTACCTGGAGTCTGATATACTGCAGCTTCATGCCCAGGAGTCTGAGCAGTAGAGGTGTGTGCTCCCCCTCCCGCCTGAGATGTGGCTGGGTCTGCTGGAAATAAACCAGCCTGGGTCATAGAATCCATGAACCGCAACATACGACCCATGACCTCTTGAAAGCCCGGTGCTGACATAAAATCAACCGGGGCTGGCTCTATTGTGGGCACCTCGCCCTGCTCCTCCACAATGGGATCCTCTACTCGATCCGCTGGTGGTGCAATTGGGGAAACTTTGGGACGTCCTCATCCCCTACCTCGGGCCGGTGCCCTGCCCCAGCCTCTGCCTCGGCCTCTAGTAATGGGGGGAGCAGCTCCTCCTGGGTCTGAAACGTCTCTTGTGCACGTTCTCACCATCTATAAGAAGGTAAGAGAGATAATTTAGTATACCATCAATTGCACGATAGAAGATGAATAAAGAGTAGTTTCCTAATACCCCACAGCCTCTCAAAGATAAGTACAGACGTCTCAGTATCGATCCTCAACACTCTATTAGGTCTGCCCATGACTTGTGAGACCTATGTGAACCTAGTGCTCTGATACAATGTTGCCACGACCCAACTCCATGTTAGGTTGTGATGGTGTCCAGCACCGTTGCTAGATAAGCCAACAGTGAACGACCTAGTGATTTTCCTTTTTTAAGTGATCAAATAGCTAACTTTCCTTAAATTAAAACATTTGATAAAAAGCGGATTTTTAAAGCAACAAAAAGCTAACAACTAAAGGAAATCATAACCGTAGAAACACAAACCAAAATCGTAAGTCTACTAATTTGTGCGAAGATCTAGTGTCACAAGTATGTGGGAAACTAATATAATATACAAAAGGTGGCTATCCTACTGCCTGAAATAGAATAGAAAGCAACAAACAAAAGAGAGACAACGTTATGCTGCTGAACGGCTCGGAAGGGGGTAGCTCACCATGAAATCTCGAATGAAGATCAAGTATGCGCGCCAGACGGGTAACCAGATACACCTGCCTCAGATCAAGTACAATTAAGTACAGAAGTGTAGTATGAGTACATAAACAACATGTACCCAGTAAGTAACTATTCTGACCTCGAAGAAGTAGAGACAAGGGGTCGACTTTGACACTTACTATGGGCTAACAATAATATATTTAAAATGTTATACTAAGCATGGATTTCATGAATAAAACTAAAAGCTCAATAACAGGAAATAATAAGTTCTTCTTTCACAAATATTAATTCCAAGTTCAGGGTTTTTATCATTTAACAGCTTACATTTTAAGGCATTTAAGCAATATCCATCATGGAGAGTTCCAAAGAATTATCATGCGCAAATTATTCCGAGGTCGTATGACCCGATCCAACATAATATTTAAAGTGTGCGCTGCCGGAGGGTCGAACAGTGCGAACCATAGATACATCTATTTACTACCGAGGCATTCGACCCGATCCACAAAAGCAACCATTGTTTTAAAGAAAACACAAATTTCACATTTACAGTCAAGTATTCCATTAAACCTTCAAGTAAGTGAATTTAACCTTTTACACTTCTTTGATCAAATTTGACATGACTTAAGTAATTAAATTAGCAAGTAAGGCCGCAAACATTTCAAATAAAGTATGATACAGGTCCTAAACTACCCGGACAATAGCATAATAATAGCTACGTACGGACTCTCATCACCTCGTACGTACGTAGCCCCTACAAATAGGGGTTAATTCCCTCTTACAAGGTTAGAAAGGAGACTTACCTCGTCTCAAAGCCTACTTCCCAATTCAAGAATGCGCTCAAACCTCCAAATTTATATGCCAAAAGACTCGAAACTAGCCAAACATTACATAAACTAATCAATCTATGCTCAAAAGTTCATATCCCCACTATCAAAGTGATTACCCAACCCAAAATGCAAAATTCCTAAACTCACACCTGGGCCCACATGCTCAGATTCCGGAAATATTAGAAGAAAGTTGTTACTCATAACCTTAGGAACGTAAATATATGATTTTCACTAAGTTTCATAATCATTTTCATGGTAAAATCTCATTTTTATTAAACCCTAGGTTTTTCATCTAAACCCATGATTTCTACATATTTTCGTGTTGATATATACCCATAATCTATGTATTAAACTCACATTAAGTAGAAATTACTTACCTCACAAGGTAGGCTGAAATCCCCTCCTTAAAAGCACTCAAATCGCCCATCAGTGGAAGAAAATGTGATAAAATGGACTAAGCACATATAAATGAGGCTCACTACCTCCAGCGATATCTGCACCTGCGGCCATAGGGCTGCATATGCGCCCTCGCTTCTGTGGACAAGAGTCCGCTTCTACAAGAAATACCCTAGGCCGGCTGGCGTCACATCTGTGAATGGTTACCCGCTTCTGCGGTCCCGCTTCGCGCAAGATGGGCCGCACTTGCAGAACCTGGGCTTCCCTTCCTTGGCCGCTTCTGTGAGTCTTGGCTCGCACCTACGAGCTCGCACTTGCGGCTGGCCAAGCGCATGTGCGATTATGACAGACATTGTGCTTCAGCTGTTGCACCAAATTCTCAACTTGGTCTGAGCCTCGTCTGATTGGCACTCGGGGCCTCTGGGGACACACCCAAACATACCAACAAGTTTGTAATCATAAAACGGACTCGCTCGAACTCTCGAAATGCCAGAAACAACATTAAAACTAAGGATCACACCTCAAAACCAATTGGATCAAACTTAAGATTTTCAAGTTCTTCACTTTACTTCCAATGCGCCGAAACGTACTTAAACTACTCAGAATGACACCAAATTTTGCGTGCAAGTCTTAAATGACATTATGGAGCTATTCCTGGTCTCGAAATTCCATTTGGACCTCGATATCATCAAAAACCTTCAAGAACCAACTTTCACTATTATGCGCCAAAATGCTTCCCGGTCATCCAAAACCCGATCTGAACATACGCCCAAGTACTAAATCATCATACGAACCTATTGGAACCATTAAATCCCGATTCCGAGGTCGTTTACTCAAAATGTTGACCGAAGTCAAACTTGACCTTTTAAGCCAACCTTAAGGAACCAAGTCTTCCGATTTCAACCTGAACTCTTCCAAATCCCGAACTAACCATCCCTGCAAGTCATAAATTAGTAAAATCAAGTACGAAAAGTCTCATTTAGGGGAACGGGATTCTAGAAAGTAAAACGACTGGTCGGATCGTTACACCTTTTCACCACTGTAACACAATAAAAAATACTACAAAACCTCTCACTTTTATCAACTATTTCTCTCAAAGGTTCAATTTCTCCTTCCCAGTCATTCCCCTCTATCTTGCAGGCGCAGTCGCTGCTTTTCTCCATTAAAAATTGCTCTTGTCTTTGCTTCCATTAGTGTTCTTCCCAAATCTCGTTGTTGCTCTTCCATTTGATTGGTTCTTTTTTCTTCTTCTTTATGTTATGCCTCATGGGCTGCTGCACTTTGAAACCCCACCGCAATTATTTGAGTGTATAATAACCTTTCCATCACCACATGTCAAAGCCCCCTTCACTCTTTTTTTCTTTATTCTTTCTAAAAATTAAATCAGAAATCATCTCAACCCACTTGATTGATATATTTTTACCAGCAAAGGACCACTGCCGAATCCAAATTGTGGTGGAATTCTAAGGTTTAAGATAGGTTCTTTTTGATTTTTCAGATTTGTGGTTAATAAGGGAGATTGAAGGAAGTGTTAGTGGTTATGTGGTAGGGCAATAGTAGAGATTTATTATTCTTGGATTTTTTTAATGGTGGACGATGATTGTGATGGTGATGGAATGTAACAATCTGACCGGTTCTTTTCAGAATTAGTGTCCCATTCGGTGCGCTTAAGGTCTCGAGCAGCTTCGTATTATGTATTATGACTTGCGTGTGTAGTCGAATTCAATTTCCGACTTATTCAGGATTGATTTAGAAGAACAATTCTTGTTTTAGAAGCTTATGTAAAAGAGTTGAACGGAGTTTGAATTTTGTGTAAACGACTTCGGAATGGTATTTTGATATTTCCAATAGTTTTGTATGGTATTTTGGACTTAGTCGTGTATCCAGATTTGGATTTGGAGGTCCGTAGGTTGATTATGCATTTTGGCGAAAGTTAGAAAGTTGAGAGGTTTGACCGGGACTTGAATTTGTTTATACCGGGTTCATATTGAGATTCCAAAAGTTGGAATAACTCCGTTATGTCATTTTGGACTTGCATACAAAATTTGAAATCATTCCGGCATGATGTGTTATGATTCTGCGCGAGTCGTAGAAGTTGAAAATTCATAAGTTCATTATGTTTGATTTGAGATGCAATTCTTAATTTTGATATTGTTCGATGTGATTTGAGGCTTCGAGCACGCCCGCGTTATGTTATGGGACTTACTAGTATGTTTGGACGGGGTCCCGGTGGGCCCAGGTGAGTTTCGGGGAAGTTTCGGACCCATTTTAAGCCATTTTTTAGTTGCTGGTTTCTGGGCAAAAGGGTGTGCATCGCGATTGCGGACTTTAGGTCGCATTCGCGATGAGAAAATTTGTTGTTTGGGTATTATGAATCGCGATCGTAGAAGCATTTTCGCGGTCGTGTAGAGGAATTTTCTGCTGTCATTGACCCGACTTTGGAAGCTTATATCATTCAATCTATAAGGAATTTGGAGATGATTCATACAAAAGTTTTAGCTCATTGTGTCTACTTTTCAAAAGATCAAACCGTTTGTCATTTTGAGTTTTGCGCAAAATGTTATGGCAATTACACTATAGGCTATTTGAGAAGAGTTTGGGAAGGGTAATGGGAATTTGTTCATCGCGATTGCGGGAAATGACCGCGATCGCAAAGGGTGAAAAGTGTGTGTAACGACCCGATCGGTCGTTCCGAGAGTTTTTGCCTCGTTTCCCTTATTTTTGCTTCATTATATGTGGTTCAGCTCTATTATGTTGTGTTAGGTTGGTTGGATCGGGTTCGGAGTGATTTTGGAGAGAAATGAGACACTTAGTCTCTTAAGTTGGTTAATTAGTTGGAAAAGTCAACCGGAAGTTGACTTATAGGTAAATGATCTCGGAATTTAGCTTTTATGATTCGGATAGCTTCGTTAGGTGATTTGGGGCTTAGGAATGTATCTGAAATGTTATTCGAAGGCCCGTGATAGAATTAGGCTTGAATGGGCAAAATTGGAGTCTTGGCGATTTTCGGTCGGCAGTGGAAAATTAGCTATCGGGGTCGGAATGGAATTCCGGAAGTAGGAATAGGTTCGTAGTGTCGTTTGTGATGTGTGTGAAAAAGTTCAGGTCATTCGGACGTGGTTTGGTTGGTTTCGGCATCGTTGGCGAATTTCAGAAGTTTAGAAATCCTTAGGCTTGAATTTCGGGTTAATTTGGCAATTTGATGTTGTTTTGAGTGTTCCGAAGGTTGGATTAAGTTTGAATAATAATATGTGACTTGTTGGTAGGTTTCGTTGAGGTCCCAAGGGCCTCGGGATGATTTCGAATGGTTATCGGAGAGTTGGAAAATTTGGAGTTGCAGCTAAAGCTGCTATTTTCTATCATAACCGCACCTGTCGATTGGGCACCGCAGGTGCGAGCCGCGGAAGCGGAAAAGGGACCGCAGAAGCGGCATTGGTCGTAGGAGCGGAAGTCTGGACCGCATCTGCGAGCCTGCGGGTGCGAGACCTGGGGCGCAGGTGCGGCGCCTTGGGACTTACGCCATTTCCGCAGGAGCAGGCCTTTGGGCGCAGAAGCGGCCCGCAGGTGCGAAATAATGTCCGCAGAAGCGGAAAGTGCTGGGCAGAAGTTATAAAAGGTCCCCTTCGCGAATATTCACCCATTCTTCACCCTTTTTGGGCGGGTTTGGAGCTTTGAGAAGTGATTTTAAGAGGAAATCGAAGGTTATCAATTGGGTAAGTTACTTGGGCTTAATTCCCTGTGTTTGTGATGGTTTTTTCACTGTTTAACCATGAAATTGGCGGGAATTAAGGACGCAATTTGGGGGATTAGCGCTTGAAATTGGAGAGCTTAATGTGAGGATTTGAGGGGTCATTTGTTGGCGGATTTTGATATATTTGGTATGTATGGACTCGTGAGAGTATAAGGATTCTAGTTTTGCAATTATTATTGGATTTCGAAACGTGGGCCCGTGGGTCGGGTTTGGCCAAATTCGGGATTTTTTATGTGATTAGATTATTTTCGTGAGGGTTTTGTTCCTTTAGCGTATATTGATGTTATGAATCTGATTTTGAATATATTCGGGACAATTTGAGGCCGAGTCGAGCGGCAAGGGCATCGTGGAGTAGATTTTCATCCGGTTTGAGGTAAGTAACGATTGTAAATCTAGACCTGACGGTATGAAACCCCGGTATTTCGTACTGTTTAGATAAATGAAGTGACGCACATGCTAGGTGACGGGCGTGTGGGCGTGCACCGGTAGGGATTGTGACTCGGTCCGTCCCGTAGCGACTATTAAGTTGCGTATTTGACTAGAATCATACGATATTCTGTATTTTAGAGATTATTACTATGCTTTGGGTTGAATGCCATGTTTGGGGCGTTGTGCCGAATTGTTTGGACCCTTAGGGGTATTTTTACTACCGTCCTCACATTGTTTTAGATAGAAAATATATTCTCAGTCATGATTTTTATACTTGTTCACTGTTTATTCCTGTTCATCACTCTATTTTAAATATATGAAAGATATTTTGGGCTGAATCCCCTAAGTTGTACTGATATGCCCGAGTGGCTTGTAAGGACGATGACTGAGTGAGGCCGAGGGCCGGATTGTGAGGATAGTTATGGATTGGGCTGCACGTCGCAGCATTGTGTATATATATATGGATCGCGTTGCATGTCGCAGCGAGATACATATGGATCGGGCTGCACGCTGCAACGAGTTATATATGGATCGGGCTGCACGACGCAGCGAGATATTATGGATCGGGCTGCACGCCGCAGCGAGATATGTTGGATCGGACTGCACGCCGCAGCGAGATATATTTGGATCGGGTTGCACGCCACAACGATATAGCGCTTGGGCTGTAGGAGCCCCTCCGGAGTCTGTACACCCCTAGTGAGCGCAGTCGACTATTATGGATCGGGCTGCACGTCGCAACGATTATTATATGGTACCTGTTGAGTGAGAATGTTGAGTGTGTGAGCATTTACTGATGAGAGTAGAGTCACGAGTGACTGAGAGGCTTGCCCGAGAGGATTTATTGTGAGTGATATTGTTCCACAGGGGCTTATTTTATGAAATTACTGTTTTCACTCTTCTTTATATTGAGCCTCTATTGATATTGTTTAATAAATGCTTCATACGAGATTTTAAATTGATAATTGGAGTTTTGTGAAATATTCGTAAATTTAAAGATCCCTGATTGATTCATTTATTTCCGTTGTGGATTATGTTATGAAATTACATGATTTTAAATGCTCTCCACTGCACTCAAGTCTTTAGTTATAATTGTTACATACTGAGTTGGCGTACTCACTTTACTCCCTGCACCTTGTGTGCAGATTCAGGTGTCGGGACTGAGCGATAGCTGATTTACTCTCTTTAGAGCATTGTTCGAAGATCGTGACGTAACTACTCGACGTTCGCAGCCTGCCCTTTTCTCCTTCCTATTATGTCATCTTATTTTACTTCCTAGACTTGTTTGTAGTAAGGAAATAGTATCATATTTGTATTACTTCTTAGATGCTCATGATGAATGACTCCAGATGTTGGGGTTGTGTCTAGATGTTTTGACCACTTTTATGTTTTGAAATGCTAAAAAGCAGGAATTATTATGAAATATGGGATAGCTTTTGTATTAAATGGAAAATCCCTTATGTTATACTCAGTAAATTGGCTAGCCTAGTATTACGATAGGCGCCATCACAGCCAATTTAGATTTGGGGTCGTGATAAGTTGGTATCAGATCCTAGGTTACATATGACTCACTGGTCATGAGCAGGTTTAGTAGAGTCTTGCGGATCGGTACGGAGACGTCTGTACTTATCTTCGAGAGGCTGCAGAACCTTTAGGAAATCTCATGTTCTTGAATTCTTGTCGTGCGAATCCATTTATTCAGCCAAAAGCGTAACTCTTTGAACTTCTTTCATGTTTTCGAATGCGCACGTGAGCGCTCGGTATCAGTTGTGCATCAACGGCTTGTGATTTCCATGGGTGAGGTATGAGATGTGATTTTAACATGTTGATAATGAGCCAGTCTAGAGGACTTGAGGCCGGGTTTTGTCTGTGGCTTGAGTGCTGAGATTTCGATTGTGTGAGCACATGCATTTGGGACTTATATGTCCGTTTGTGTCCTGATTGGTGGGATTTTGGTGACTGGGTGACTATGTGGTGAGTATGATTCGATGGTGAGATGTGTTCATATTGTTTGATTGTGACAAAAAGTATTGGCTGGAGATGTAGCAAGAACTATTGAGTGTTTGACTTCTGTCTTGAGTTGGCATATGGCCTCGAGTTGTGAGTGTATTGAAGGATCTCTCATGTTGTTTAGTTGTGGAGGGAAGTGGATCTTCCTATTGTATTATGAGTTTTTGGTGATGTCTGTTGGGCTGGCCAATGCCCCAGCAGCGTTCATATATTTGATTAATGGTGTATTCCAACTGTATTTGTACTGTATTCATTGATGGCATCCTGGCGTACTCACGTATCTGGGAGGAGCATACTCAGCATTTGAGGATGGTATTATAGAGATTGAGGGAGGAGGAGCTTTATGTGAAGTTCACCGAGTGTGAATTTGGCTCAGTTCAGTAACATTCTTGGGACACGTGGTGTCTAGTGAGGGTATCCATACGGTCAGACGAGGTGGAGAGAGCTTCCAGAAGCTCAAGATTGCTTTGACCATAGCTCCAGTGTTAGTTATGCCATCAGCTTCAGGTTCTTATACCGCGTATTGTGATGCCTCGAGGGGAGGCATTGGTTGTGTTTAAATGCAAGAGGGTAAAGTGATTGCGTGATAGCCATGATTTTTGGAAGGGTATAAAGAGATATCAGTTTGAGGCTAAGAAGGCGGGGTTATCTCCTGCGGGGTGTCCTAAGGTTGTGTGATCCTTGTGTGCTTTTATGACAAGTCCTCCTTTACCAGTAAAGGACATATGTTTCAATTTGATTTTATATCGCTTGGGGAAGTCGGCACGGCCATTACAGTGGTGAATACGAGCTTTGCAGATGATTGGAGATATTAGATGGTTTGCGTTATATGAGCTTCTGAAGGATTTAGTTGAATCTCATTGTGGTATTATGGCGGTGATAGCGTATGTGCATTATGAGTTATTGTTTGTCTTAATCTATGGCTTTGAGCCAAGTGGGGGAGTCTGCTAATGATAAGTTGGTTGCACGATTATGTGATGTATTGGTTTCAGTTCGAGGTATACTGGTAAATCAGTTATGACTTGCGGAGGTAGAGTTTGAGAATGACTCGATAATGAAATTTTTTGGATATATGTTATAATATACTCTATGGGTAAATGGGTTTTATTGAATGATTAAGTTGTAATTGTAAAAGGGTGTAGTGTGTGCGGAGCAGGAATTTGCTTGGTTTCTTCGAAGTGTGGATTACTTCCTAGTATGTCGGTGTGCAAATGGGGCCAGGTCGTTCGGTATGTTTGATCAGTTTAATTGAGATTTACGTAGAGTGGATGGCTCTCGAAAATGGTTCTGATGGATTCAAGGTTATATGTAACAATTGGGAATCTTCAAGATGTGTATTTGGCTAGAAACGGAGATTTACGTTGGAGGTTTCAAGACTAGCATTTCTACATTATCTTGGATTCCACATATCAGTATCAGGAAGGTGAAGGTAATGGCTTTAGATTCGCAAGAAGTCTCTTCAGGGTAAGTATTTTGAATGTGGTGCTTTTGGGGATATTTGAGAGAGTATTCAGCGGCTTATGAGCCTTAGACGGTATGGTTTTATGCTTGGGTCTCGTGTGGTGAGTCTGGGTTGAGAATTACGGTATTATGGCAAGTAGAAGATCAATCAGAAGATAATTTAGAAGGAACATGGATAAATATGACAACTTGGTAGTAGGCCCGGATCGGCATGGTAAGGGGATATGATTAGTTCTTTGGGTTTTTATGAGGTAATGAGTTTTTACAAGTGTTTCTTGGAAATGCTCTTGGGTTTCGGCGACCTACGTAGCTTGGTTGAATTAGAAGGATTCAGTCCTGACGGCTTGGTGTCGTGCAAACTGGATTCAGAGAATTCTTGATGGTTTCTACCACGGTTAGAGATGTATATTTCCAACTGGCATGAGGAGCATGTGATGTATAGTGATTTTGCTTCTAGATGGGACCAAATGTAAAGTTCTTGGCTAGTTGGGTACGTAGTTGTTTGGGGCCCGAAAGGGATTATGAAGTTCTCATATTTATTATAGGATGGCATGGTGTATGCGGTATGTTGTGTAGAGATTGAGATTGCACGTGTGAGGTCTCGGTTCAATTCTGAAGGAAGGTCATAAATTCTTAGGCATCATGGGCAGTTTTAGATGACTAGTTAAATGATATCACTAATTGGTGCGGCTTGATGAGGGTATACATTTCAGAAAGGGCAATGTATTTGAGTTAAGGGTGCTTCATTGGTATTGCGGCGCTCTCTTGTTGGACCGACTACTGATATTCCAGTTAGCTTGATGGCACAGAAGAATTATAGGGGTATACCTCGTGGAATGATTAAGTATTAGATGTGTGTTATATATTCGAGTGGTGGAGTTGGGATCAGATATAGTGATTCGTGCGCTTCATGGACTTCGAGACTGAGAGTTCTAATAAATAGGTTATTTTGTGGTTGTGGCCTCTGAAGATGCGAGCAAAGCTAGTCAGATGTTAGTATGTGCCATGATTCAGTCTGTGAACCTTCGTAGAGTTATCTATCTGTTGCGGGCGACCAGAGTTGATTTAGGGTTCATTGGTAGGCCCAGTATGGGTGTGTGTTCTACACCGGGTCGGAATTGTTGACTCTGAATTGCTATTGTTGAGGGATGTACCATTCGATTGTCATTCAGTTTATTCGTGTTCTGGAGTGATCTAGGAGCTACCCTTCGGTGTTGCGAGGAGTTGTGACTGTTGATTATATGCACATATGCGGATCTATTTGGGCTTTATAGCGGGATTTGAGTAAGGAAAGTAATTGGGTATTGCGGGATTGAGACGAATTAGTTATGTTCTTTCGGATTCGTGTGGCACGGTATCGTCCAATTCCCTATGGTTATGGCAATTCAATTTGAGTACTTGATGTCGAATTGTGCATGGTTATTGATTTTAGGAAAGGTGGCTTGAAGTATTTCATGTGAACCAGCGGTTGGATGGGATCACGCATTGTAGCAGAGTTATGTAGATGTATGACCCTTGGTGTCGGATTCGTGTGTTTTGTTTTTCGATGTGTGTCAGGCTCTTAGCATGGTCTTGTGGTGGTACTTGTTAAGCTGGCGAGATAGTCCTCTTGTGAGAATCTTTTCTATGATTTGAGTACGTTGGGATGTTGCTATTGGGTGCACGAGTTGAACAGGTTATGGGTTTGGATTGTATTGATGTGTCGTGTCATCAGAGTGGTCGTGTTGGATGAGAAGAGGTCATTGGACCTAGAAAGAATACTATCAGAATTTACTACAGCATGGTTGGAAGGATGATATCGGAAGCTAGATTAGAAATCTGCTATAGTTCCCGGTCAGAATGAGACTTTGCTTGATAAGAGGTTATTTACCGGTATTGGGTTGTTTTGAGAAGCTATTGTGATTAGGATTTATCGCTATGAGTGTTTGAGTCATGAGGTATATCATGTGATTACATATTGGGTTACGGATATGGCTTGATACAGCGTGTTTAGACTTATTCAGTTTATAGATGTGGAATTTTGATCTTGTAAATCATTTCAGAAGTGGGAAATTTGGTTCTAAAGTTTTTGGGTTAGGTTGGATTGCGAAATTTCAGCTATGTTGTGCTATTGGACATATATAGGATAGGGTGACGTGGGATCACCCCCGGGTATGTGCATGCTAGGTTACACGACAATTTTGATGGTTTTTGGAACAACTCTGGGCACGTTCGAGGACGGACGTATGTTTAAATGGGGGAGAATGTAACAACCCGATCGGTCATTCCGAGAGTTTTAGCCCCGTTTCCCTTATTTATGCTTCATTATATGTGGTTCAGCTCTATTTTGTTGTGTTAGGTTGGTTGGATCGGGTTCGGAGTGATTTTGGAGAGAAATGAGACACTTAGTCTCTTAAGTTGGTTAATTAGTTGGAAAAGTCAACCGGAAGTTGACTTATAGGTAAATGATCTCGGAATTTAGCTTTTATGGTTCGGATAGCTTCGTTAGGTGATTTGGGGCATAGGAATGTATTCGGAATATTATTCGGAGGTCCGTGATAGAATTAGGCTTGAATGGGCAAAATTAGATTTTTGGCGATTTTCGGTCGGCAATGGAAAATTAAATATCGGGGTCGGAATGGAATTCCGGAAGTTGCAATAGGTTTGTAGTGTCGTTTGTGATGTGTGTGCAAACTTTTAGGTCATTCGGACGTGGTTTGGTTGGTTTCGGCATCGTTGGCAAATTTCGGAAGTTTAGAAATCCTTAGGCTTGAATTTCGATTTAATTTTGTAATTTGATGTTGTTTTGAGTGTTCCGAAGGTTCGACTAAGTTTGAATAATGATATGTGGCTTGTTGGTAGGTTTGGTTGAGGTTCCAAGGGCCTTGGGATGATTTCGAATGGTTATCGGAGAGTTGGAAAATTTGGAGTTGCAGACGAAGCTGCTGTTTTCTGTCATAACCGCACCTGCAGATTGGGGACCGCAGGTGCGAGCCGCGGAAGCGGAAAAGGGACCGCAGAAGCGACATTGGTCGCAGGAGCGGAGGTTTGGACCGCATTTGCGGGCCCGCAGGTGCGGCGCCTAGGGACTTAAGTCATTTCCACAGGTGCGGACTTTTGGGGGCAGAAGCGGCCCGCAGGTGCGAAATAATGTCCGCAGAAGCGGAAAGTGCTGGGCAGAAGGTATAAAAGGTCCCCTTCGCGAATTTTCACCCATTCTTCACAATGTTTGGACAGGTTTGGAGCTTTGAGCAGTGATGTTAAGAGGAAATTGAAGGTTATCAATTGGGTAAGTTACTTGCGCTTCATTCCTTGTGTTTGTGATGATTTTTTTCACTGTTTAATCATGAAATTGGCGGGAATTAAGGAAGAAATTTGGGGGATTAGGGCTTGAAATTGGAGAGCTTAATGTGAGGATTTGAGGGGTCATTTGTCGTCAGATTTTGATGTATTTGGTATGTATGGACTCGTGAGAGTATAAGGATTCTAGTTTTGCAAATTATTATCGGATTCCAAAACGTGGGCCCGGGGGTCGGGTTTGGCCAAATTCGCGATTTTTGTTGTGATTTGATTATTTTCGCGTGAGTTTTGTTCCTTTAGCGTATATTGATGTTATGAATCTGATTCTGAATAGATTCGGGATGATTTGAGGATGAGTCGAGTGGAAAGGGCATCGTGGAGTAGAGTTTCATTCTATTTGAGGTAACTAACGATTGTAAATCTAGACCTGGCGGTATGAAACCCCAGTATTTCGTACTATTTAGATAAATAAAGTGATGCACATGCTAGGTGACGGGCGTGTGGGCGTGCACCAGTAGGGATTGTGACTCGGTCCATCCCGTAGCGATTATTAAGTTGCGTATTTGACTAGAAATCATATGATATTCTGTATTTTAGAGATTATTACTATGCTTTTGGTTGAATGCCATGTTTGGGGCGTTGTGCCGAACTGTTTGGACCCTCAGGGGTATTTTAACTACCGTCCTCACATTGTTTTTTATAGAAAATATATTCTCAGTCATGATTTTTATACATAATCAATGTTTATTCCTGTTCATCACTCTATTTTAAATATATCAAAGATATTTTGGGCTGAGTCCCTTGAGTTGTACTGATATGCCCGAGTGGCTTGTGAGGATGATGACTGAGTGAGGCCGAGGGCCGAATTGTGAGGATAATTATGGATTGGGTTGCACGCTACAGTGTTGTGTGTGTGTATATATATATATATATATATAGAGAGAGAGAGAGATCAGGTTGCACGCTGCAACGAGTTATATATGGATCGGGCTGCACGACGCAGCGAGATATTATGGATCGGGCTGCACGCCGCAGCGAGATATGTTGGATCGGACTGCACGCCGCAGCGAGATATATTTGGATCGGGTTGCACGCCACAACGATATAGCGCTTGGGCTGTAGGAGCCCCTCCGGAGTCTGTACACCCCTAGTGAGCGCAGTCGACTATTATGGATCGGGCTGCACGTCGCAACGATTATTATATGGTACCTGTTGAGTGAGAATGTTGAGTGTGTGAGCATTTACTGATGAGAGTAGAGTCACGAGTGACTGAGAGGCTTGCCCGAGAGGATTTATTGTGAGTGATATTGTTCCACAGGGGCTTATTTTATGAAATTACTGTTTTCACTCTTCTTTATATTGAGCCTCTATTGATATTGTTTAATAAATGCTTCATACGAGATTTTAAATGGAAAATTGGAGTTTTGTGAAATATTCGAAAATTTAAAGATCCCTGATTGATTCATTTATTTCCGTTGTTGATTATGTTGTGAAATTACATGATTTTAAATGCTCGTCACTGCACTCAAGCCTTTAGTTATAATTTTTACTTAATGAGTTGGCGTACTCACGTTACTCCCTGCACCTTGTGTGCATATTCAGGTGCCGGGACTGAGCGATAGCTGATTTACTCTCTTTGGAGCAATGTTCGGAGATCGTGAGGTAGTTGCTCGTCGTCCGCAGCCTGCCCTTTTCTCCTTCCTATTCTTTCATCTTATTTTACTTCCCAGACTTGTTTGTAGTAAGGAAATAGTATCAGATTTGTATTACTTCTTAGATGCTCATGACGGATGACTCCAGATGTTGGGGCTGTGTTTAGATGTTTTGACCACTTTTACTGTTTTGAAATGCTAAAAAGTGGGAATTATTATGAAATATCGGATAGCTTTTGTATTAAATGGAAAATCCCTTATGTTATACTCAGTAAATTGGCTAGCCTAGTATTACGATAGGCACCATCATGGCCAGTTTAGATTTGGGGTCGTGGCAGTGTGCTGGAAAATTTTTGAATCGCAATCGCGAGGTTGGTGACCGTGATCGCGAAGGGTACCTCTCGAGTAGTGTTTAAAGTACTCTATATCGAAGGTCTTGGTCATTTTATCATATTTTGAGCTATGGAGCTTGAATTTGGGCGATTTTGAAGGGGGTTTTCAGACTTTGGATTGGGGTAAGTATTATTTACTCGGATTTGATTATATTTCATGATTCTATCTTTGTCTTTCTCATTAAATTAGTGATTTGAATTGAACAAATATGAAATGAGGTTTAAAGGCCGATTTGATGTCGGAATCCAATAATTTTGGTATGGTTGGACTCGTATCGGAATGGGTGTTCGAATGTGTGAGTTTTTTCGCATTCTAAAGTGTAGACCTGGAGTTGACTTTTTAGTTTTCATTAAAGATCAAAGTTCTATTATCCAGAATTGTTTCCTATGGTTTTATTTCTGATATTAAGTTATTTTGGCTAGATTTGAGTCGTCCAAACATTTGTTTCACATGAGAAAGTCATTTTAGAGTATTGATTTTGCTTCTTTGAGGTAAGTATCTTGCCTAAGTTTGTGTGGGGGAACAACCCTTAGGATTTGAGTCGTTTGTGCTATTTGTGTTATGTGAAAGTTGTTTGTGCTATTTGTGTTATGTGAAAGTCGTGTACGCGAGGTAACGAATGTGTACTCGGGCATATATGTAAAAATTGACCGGTTTAGACTCTTAGGCTACTTTCATGTATTTATTTGAAATTGTTAGCACATGTTATATCTCTTATTAGTCATGTTTACTATCACATGCTTTATTTTAAGTTGTCGTTATATTCTCATCCTTTACTTGTCAAGTTTACTCTTATGTGCTTTATTTGAAGTTGTTCCTTTTTTATCATTATGTGACTTCTTTCATTGTTGAGTTACTCTTAATTAAAATTGTTGTTACATGATATCTTTTTGTTGTCGGGTTATTCTCATGCATTTAGACGTAGTTGCTAGTTCATGCCATCTCTCTCATTGTTAGCCTATTTCATATACTAGCATCCAAAGTTTGCCATTTCATGGAAATACCTTCAGTATCGAGTTTATCCTAGCAATTAATTGGAGCTGAAGTTATTGAAAGTCATTAATCTATTTTAATTGAAGTTATGTTTAAAGGGGGTGTTGTTCCTTGTTGAGTTACTTTCCCATTCACTTTGTTCTTACTGAGATTATATACACATTGTGTTTGAGCCATGGGCTATTTGTTGTGAAAATATTAATCTTGTTGGTTCCTTGGAAAGGTTATGGCCTGTGGGAACTTGTGGTACGAGTCGATATGTCGTGTTGTGATGTTAGAACATGTTAATTGTTATATGGATTAGTTGTTGTTGTGTGAGTATAAGAGTGGCATTTCACTGTTATTAATTATACGGAGGAATATGGTTGGTAATTGTGTTATTGTACCGACGGAGTGATAAGGGTGGCTATTATACGGAGTGATACGGGTGGCTATCAGAGTGATACATGTGGCTAATGATATTATCAAGGCGGAGCGACAAGGATGGCTATTATACAGAGTGATAAGGGTGGCTAATGATATTGTTCGGGCGGAACGATAAATGTGGCTATTATATGGAGTGATACATGTGGCTATCAGAGGGATACATATGGCTAATGATATTGTCAGGACGGAGTGATACGGGTGGCTATCGGAGAGATAAGGGTGGCAATGTCAGGGATGATATTTGATGGCCTGGGGACATTTTGTTGATGATATTCGTATGATAATGTGCTTTTCCTTATGTAGGTCATTTACCTTACGTGACTTATTGTGTTGCTTCGATGAGCTAATCAATGTCTTTGATATTACTTGTTGACTTGGATTGTAATAGTACATTCGCACAAGCATACACTGTAGCATGCCACTTATCCTAGCTCAGGAGTATGAAACTTGACATTTGTTTATCATGCACATATATTCTTGTATTATATGCTTTCATGTTGATATTGAGCCTATGACCACGCTGGGTGGATTGTGATTGTGAGCTTGTGATCATGTAGGGCGAATTGTGATTGTGAGCCTGTGATCATGCCAGGCGGATTAAGATACTGGCACGAGAGTTATCCGTGAGGTTGTGATTTGAAATGTGGGCACAAGGTGTCGTGAGCATATGATAGTGGGTTGAGACCCGTGACTTGTGACTATGAGATAAGGTATCTCGGAGTAATTTCGTTGCGAAACTTGTGTTAGAACGGCTTGATTAATTGGTTGTCATTTGTGTTCCTTATTTGGTTTCAGGGGTACTTTCACGGGGTTCTTATTATTTTACTGTTTATATCACATGTTGATTCTTGTTTCCATTTACTGATTCCTGCTTTCTATTATTAACTTTATTCTTCTATATTGCACAAGTTATTTTGACTAGTAGGTATCTTGACTTGTACCTCGTCACTACTCCACTGAGGTTAGTCTTGATGCTTACTGGGTACCGACCGTGGTGTACTCATACTACACTTCTGTATATTTTTGTGCAGATCCAGTATTGGAGATATCAGACTCAGGCAGAGTTAGCTTATTGATCGCTAGGATTCACGGTAGAGCTGCTTGGACGACACAGTCCCTTGGAGTCCTTTCTTTCATTGTACTGTCAGCTTGTTATTTGAACAGTATTGTATTTCAATCTTTGAGATATTTTCATCTATTCAACTAGAGTTCGTGACTATGTATTACCAGTCTTGGGAGGTTGTTATGATTATTGTCGTGTAGGCTTATTTTGCTTTTGTTTCAGTATTCATATTAAACTCTATTTTATATTATCATTGTTAAAAACTGGCTTACTGTAAGTAAAAGGCTTGCCTAGTCTTAAAGACTCGGTACCATCATGATGCATGTGGTGAGATTTTGGGTCATGACATACAAGTTGTGCCCTTAATATATTTTTTCTTGTCATGGAAGGGGAAGATGGAGAATATAATTTGGGGCAGAGAATGGTAGAGGATAGTGGAGGAGAAAATTGGAGAATGAGGAGGTCTAAGAATTAGGTGGGGTCCACATTGATTTTAGGAGAAAAAAATAGATAAACCTAATTTTAAAGATCTTCATGCGCTTAGATTTAAGTGTAACACACAAAATTTGTCATGTAAGTGCAAATGATTTAAGAGAATATACTTCTACCAAGCAGAGGTGTATATCTGGTCATATGGCAAGTTAAGTGTTTGACCAAAAAGTGTTAAATCTTTTTGTTAAACCAATTAATAATAAGATGAAGAATAAATCCTAATCAAGAATAATTAACTCTAGATCGGAACATATCGAACATAATAATCGCGTATAAACAGATTTACATGACTCCTTTCGGGATAACCAAAAACATTGAATAAAAAATAATAGACTTACATCTCTGATGTATTGTTCCATGGTACAAGGGCAAAGAAAGAAAAATGAAGAAGATCTATTGATAACTAGGAGTAGTATCCTTATTGATCCAGCCATGCTGTTTACAAGAATCTGCGATCCAAAACTTGGGCCTCCTGTTTTGTTATGGGGTAACCTCCTCCTTTCCTTGAAGGAGAGGCCCCTATATATATGTTACATATTTCCCTTTGTCCAGTGATCATTAACCAGGATACGTCACTCTTGATTGTACTATGCGTCGCTCCCTTCAGACATCATAGCATACATCTTGCCGTACAAGCCCTGCGGGTACGACCACGGTTTAGTCGACCTCTTAACATTCCTTTTGATGATAATTTGTACGTGGTCAGATTTTGACCCATACATTAAGTAGAAGAAACGGTTCCTAGTTGGCCAAACTCTGGATAAACTTGAGCTTCAAACTAGGCCCAACCAGTACGGATTGCACTCTATAAGTCAATAAAGCAATACAATAGTACATCAACAACAATTATAGTGACCATAGTTACCTTAGAAACCAAATCATGAACTGAGAGAATAACGTAAATTTGCAATTACTCCAAATGAAAACATACCAAAATGTTAAGACTCCACTGACAATTTCAACTTAACTTCCATATAAGTTGTTAAGGCAGTGGTTACTGTACTACTTTTTGGTGATTAGTACTTTTAACGATGTTAAAGTGTGAAGAAAATTCTGGTAAACACGAAACAACTTCAACTTGGACCACCAGTCACCAAAGTATAACCAATATAACCAAGTTATTCTTTAAGCATTGCATTTGGCCAGAGACTATCAATATTTGGGCATAACTAACAAGAATTGAGGAAGAGGTGATGCTTGTTTCATGTGTCATCTCCCTCAAAGAACCACAAAATAGGCATTAACACTCATTGAAGGCACCATTGAGATTTGAGAATAAAAACTCTTATCTTGAAATGTAGTAAATGCCTTCAAATAAAATACTCATCAATAACAAACAAAGCATGGTTTGCCATAACAATAGTATATAGCTTTTACAAGTTAGTTACCAAAAGAAATGAAAAACCAATCTTAATTAACGAGATGCCTTCTTCTTCCCTGCAATTGCAACTTTCTTGCCCTTCAAAGTACGGCAATTGTTCTTTGTTCGCTGTCCTCTGCAAGGCAATCCTTGGATATGCCTTACCCCTCTGTAGCACTGAATCTCCTTCAATCTCCTAATGGCAAGAGCATTGAATCTCCTCTGAAACCAACAGCGGAACCCATTTCAAATAGGAAACATCGACCAACAACCAACTATAGTATAAGAATGACAATGGAAATTGTCACTCCTAAAACAAGTGATCAGAGCATTGAATCTCCTCTGAAACCAACAGCGGAACCCATTTCAAATAGGAAACATCGACCAACAACCAACTATAGTATAAGAATGACAATGGAAATTGTCACTCCTAAAACAAGTGATCAGAGCATTGAATCTCCTCTGAAACCAACAGCGGAACCCATTTCAAATAGGAAACATCGACCAACAACCAACTATAGTATAAGAATGACAATGGAAATTGTCACTCCTAAAACAAGCTATCACTTTCTTTCCAGAAGAATTATTTTAACTTGGGGTTAGGTGGTGGCAGCTATAGAGCCCATGATCCAACATATCCAAACTCCACTTATCATATACATAATACATTTACACTAAGACATCAAAATGACGCAGTGTATGTCATTAATTTCATTTCCATTATTCCAACCAAAGAAGATGGGGAAAAAAATACACAAATATACATGGACACGGAGCTTCCACAATTTGAAACAGGAAACAAATATCTGAAAATGGACAGGAGAAGGGGAAAGAAAGCAGCTTCCCCCCAGCCAAACAATTTTACTTCAACGACTGCCCTTCCAATAGTATCTTTTACAAAACAAAATAAGTATAACATGCATAAGAAACCAATATTGTAAGTCCGCAAGAAAACCTTTTCGAGCAGAACCTTTATGAAGGTACATGAAATTTCTTTGGTTTTTTGTGTTTTAGCATTTGTTCTTCCATTAACTAAAGGGAGGCACTACTAAATGAACTAAAGTTTAAAGCAAGTGAGACTTTGAAGCAAACAATAATTGGACAATAAGAAAGCAAGTTACTAGGTATCCATTCTTCACTAATTATGTCGCCATTTTTTTTTTGTCAATTGGCATCTTTACAGAAAATAATAAACTCCGGTTATTTGGTTGAGGTTATGGAGAATGAAGATTGAATTGAGCCATCCTCTAAGTGAGTTCGTGCAAAGTTAGAAATTAGCTGATTCCCAGCAACTGCTCCTTTATCCATTTTTGGGGGATTAGTACACACTTGTCTAAAAAAATGTTAGTTTGAGTTAAAATATGGTTTTCAGTTCCAATAAACAACTTGACATTTTAAAAGTTGGGCGAAAAAAACGAATCGCTCCCTTGGTTTAATGGGGAAACAACATGATCTACTAGCAATCTAAGACAAGAAAAATTACTAGACTAACCCTAATCCATTGCTCGACTACCTATTAACCTTATACCCTAATTTTTCCCTCCACACTGTCCTATCGAGGGCCATGTCCTCGGTAAGCTGAAGTTGCGCCATGTCCTGCATGATCACCTCCCAACAATACTTTTTAGATCTTCCTCTACCTCTACTCCTAGTCTCCTATCCATCAAAGCCAACGACTCGCACCTCATTGGGGCATCTGGCTTCCGCTCTTGATTTGCTCGAACCATCTTAGTATCGCTTCTCGCATCTTGTCCTCCACGGGGGCCACTCCCACCTTCATCCGAATATTTTCATTCCTACTCTTATCCAACCTGGTATGCCGGCACATTCATCTCAACATACTCATTCCTGCTACTTTCATCTTCTAGATATGTGACGCAGTCAAAACCAAATCGCGTACTCCGACTAAAAGCAAGATGGCTACAATACTTGGTCTGATGAAAATAATTTTAAGATATCGTTTTCACATGTAAAAATTGGATTAAAGGTTTGGTTCAAGATACCCCTCTAGTGAAACATTCTTGTGGCTCAACTAAATTGTACGTATTACTTAAAAAACCAAATGGCACAATGAAACAAGTCACACTACAAAGTATCAAGAATCTCAACCACACCAAGGTAACATGAAATAGAGCACCCAAATCAAATTACCTAAGCATATAAGTTTCATTTAGCTTAATCACATTGCCATGAAAACAAACAAAGAAACAAACACTTAAAAATAAGTGCAAGGAAACTCACGAGGTCTCCTTCGATCATGTACTTGGAGACTTCATCACGGAGAGTGATAAGCTCCTCTTCAGAAAAGTCCTTCATAATCTTGTTCTCAATTTGAAGATCTACCAGAATCTGGCGTGCACTGGTGCGGCCAATCCCATGAATGTATTGCAAGGCAAACTCTACTCTTTTGTTGTTTGGTATCTCCACTCCTCCCACACGCACACACTTTATACTCAACCCTCCAATCTACACACAAAAGACATTCCACTTCCAACTCAAAACAGTCATAAATAGAAATTTCAGCAAACCCAATTCAATTCCAACTCAAAGAAGTCATAAATATGGAAACTTTAGCAATCACCCATTTCAATTCCAACTAAAAAAACTGGAAAAATGGAAACCTCAGAAAAATCCATTTCAATTACAACTTCAAAAAGTTCAAACAAAATGGAAACATTAGCAAAAACCCATGTTTGGTTACTGGAAAAAAATTCAAGAAAAGAAAAGGGAGTAAAATGTACCTTGGGAAAAGATGTGGGAGTTGCGAAAGAGAGAGAATTGTGCTTGGAGATGGAAGATGTGTTGCAGATAAGGGAGAGCGAAGGTAGTACAGGAGTTGCTAGTGCTTGTGCCATTCTTGAAATTTTGATGAAGAAACAAAGGGAGAAGATAGAGCGTTTTCTCTTATCCTTTGGGAAACAGGATAGGAATGGAGTTGTTTTCTATGGTTTTCTAATATGGAGCCCCGGTTTGGAAATCAAAAAGAAATTGGAACCAAATTTAACTTTCAATGACTAAAATGTCGTAATTCCAAATTTACTTTTTTTCCATAATTGGGAAAAATATATTCTTAACGTTTGTAATTTATCATATATATACTATACGTTCATCTTTGGAAAAAAATAAAAAAAAATACGCCAGATTTACAACTAGTAATTGAAAAATAGTTATTATTTAAAAAATAGTCGAAATTTAGCAATTTTTTCATTTAAAGATAAAATATGAACAAAAACATCCTTACAAATTAGGAAATATTGCAGCATAATATGTTAGAGTTCGAATATTTTATATATGAGCTTCCAACATAATATGATGGAATTTCATAATGTACTAGAGTTCCAACATAATATGCGAGAAGTTCATATGTAGGAGCTCCATAATCTCGTATATTATGCTGGAAGTTTCTGTGTGTCGGAGTTCCAACATAATATGATGGAAGTTTATAAGCATGAACTCCAGAATCTCGCATATTATGTTGCTGTATTTCAACAAAATATTGGCTATTTTTTAATAACTTTACAAAATGTGGCTATTTTTCAATTACGATTTCTACCGTGAAGAAGAAGAAGAAAACTAATTTCCATCGTATAAAAGTTGGTTTGATTTGGTTAATACGGTGGAAGGTGAGTATACATTTGGATCTTTTTCAATTATTCGGAAACATATTTTTTAAAAAAAATTAATTATGCACGAGCATGCTTTAAATTTTGATTGAACCAAGTAACATAAAATAAGAGTTTTGGTATTTGTAAAGGAAAATGACGTCTGCTATATAACAAGTGATAGAAATCAATTTCTTCAATTTTGGAGAAAACATTTTCTATGATTCGAGCTAACAAAGAAAGGTAAATGTTATATAATATTATTAAAAAAAGTTTTCAAGAATATTTTTTTCTATCGTGCTAAAAACCAACAAAAATTTGAGTGGTTTAAAATGTTGAGGTCAATGGTCTATACAATTATCTGAAATTGAGAAAAATTTTCCGCTTGTTCTTTTTTGTGTCAGCTATTTAGTAGATGGCTTTCTTTTTATTTTACTTGCAACTTATGGACCTTATAGAACATGGTTTAAATTTTCTTTTTAGCAAACTAAAATAAGAAAAAGAAAATAGACACCATTATTGCCGGTAAAACAGTTTCTAGTGAAAATGTTTGCGTTGAATATATTTGCACAAGAAAAAATATTTATAGTGTAAAATGTGTAATATGTAAACTAATTTTTACCGGTGAATTACATCCTAATGGGACTTCAAACAATTCGTGTGACTTGTGAGCATTAGAGCAAAAGAATGATACTGATTTTCTTGATTAACTTCTCAAAAAAAATAAAAAATCACCTTCCAACTGCAAAATTGATAGGTTACAAGTACTTTGGTCATAAGTATTTTAATTTATGTTTTGATTATTTAACAAACTTACTATCCAGAATCAGATAAGGAACCTGTTACACATTTACAAGACCTTAAGATCACAAGGTTCCAGGTTGGGATCAAGCGTGGGATATGATTCAACTCTTCAGAGTGGAAGGAACAACTGAGGGAACAGGTCCCTATCAGTTCCCGAAGAGACTGTACGAAGTGAACTCTCCAGCTGGAAAGTTGCTGCCTGCACACGCTACTGTACAGGAACAGTGCAGCAGTCAACTTTTTGTGGAAGGCTTTTTACCTACCTTATTTACATCATTTTATGTGATGTCATGCATGTATTATTAACAATAAGGGAGGTAAAACGTATTCACTTGAACACTTAGAGATTTTACTCAAGCTTACTCACGTGATTCCAGCAAGAAAGTTTCAAGTGCTTCAAGAACAAAGAACAAAGCAACTACGGACCAGTTCGCATATCAAGTCATTTTATGTCCTTAGTTGAGTTGTAACTTTGTAATAGTTCTTCATTTGTATTTCCTACTCAGCTTGTTTAGAAGCATTCTGTAGGAACCCTTTTGTAAACCTTAAACCTGTGTGTTTGAGTCGTGGCTAGAGTTAGTCATGTTGTAAAGTCTTTGTAATAAAGTTATTACAAAGTGGCTTGTTATAGGTGTGTTACAAGTTAGTGGGGGATTAAGAGGTTAGTTCCTAGGTTGCATAGATTGTAAATTTAAAAGTTGCTCAGTAGTGAAGTTGAAATCCTACAAGGATAGGTCGTGGTTTGTATCCCGTTGAGCTGGGAATTTTCCACGTAAAACTCCTCTTGTCACTTATTTACTGTTGTGTATGTGTGTACTGTTGAACTTGATAGAAAACCTGGTTCTCTATAGAATTTGGTGGACTCTTATATTCTATCAATTGGTATCAGAGCAGGCTATTTCTATCAGGTTAACACCTAGAAATGATCCTCATGGTTGCTCCTCCAAACTTCGAAGAAGGCCAGTCTACTTACAGACCACCTAGGTTCAACGGACAGTATTATGGATCGTGGAAAACTAGTTTGCATGATAGTAGCCTATATTTATGTAATTTAGACGCTATTTACACTCTAATTTAGCCGCACTTTATTGTTATTTGAATGATAAAAGATAACAAAATACTCTAATTAAGAAATTGATATTTTGCAGGAGCCACTCCGAGCTAGGAGAGAGCTCAAGAGTGGCCAATCAAAGGTTAGCCCGGGCGAAAAGGAGCAAGAAAAGCAAACGAAACGAACCATCCAGGTGCGCGGCCGCGAAGTGGGCTGCAAATAAGCTCGCGTACTTGAGGCAGTGAGGCAGTCAAAATCCGCGGCCGAATCCGCAGTCGAATCTACCGCCGCGGACGGGCGGACAAAAGCAAAACACGCTGGGGCAATTGTGTAATTTCCTAGGCGACTAACCTACACCTATATGAAGCCTAAACTCGCCCAGAAGTTGCATATAGCTGGTTTTAGAAGATTTTGGAGGCAAGAACAAGGGAGAAAAGACAGATCAATTCCTAAGAGTTTTCATCTTCTTCTTCTTACTTCTATTTGTTGATTATGAATTGTTTTAGTGAATTGTTTTACATTATTATGAGTAGCTAAACTCCTAATCTAGGATTTTGATGGAACCTGTTGAAGGATGATTTACTCGTTACGTTAATATAGATTTTTCATAATATTCTCTCTATTTGTTCAACTATATGTTTGTTGTTGATTGAAGGCCCCTCAATTAACTATTCCTATTAGTGTGCATTACTCGGGAGAAAGTGCATATTTAGGTAGTTGTTGAACAATATCACTCCTAACGTATATGAGGGATCAATACGAAAGGTTTAATAGTGGGATTAGGGATAACGAAACCTTGGGTGCGATCTAAGTGAGTTATACTTAAGGATAGATAGCGTAATTCGAGAGAAAATGTCTAGTATATTGTTGTAATTACTCGGAAGAGAGTTACGACAGTCAGATTGCCCATGATCGATAGAGAATACTTACGCAAATTTATAACAACATAGCGGAAACGATTCTGATAATAGGGTAAATCAGAACCTTATATCATTCCAATTCTTGTCTACAACACGTTCGTAGTTTGTTCTTAATTATTGCATTCTCATTACATAGTATTTAGTCAGTAAACATCCAATCTATTACTGAAATATTTCTAAAGATTGAATACGAGAATCTGTGTGAGTCCAATAGCTGTGATTGATAGGTTAATCCCCTGTGGGATTCGACTCCGGACTTGTTAACCGGAATATATTTGCAGCGGCTGCTTTGTCCTTTTTATAAGGCATAGTTGGGCGTGATCAAATTTTGGCGCCGTTGCCGGGAATTTAACAGTGTTATTAATTGCATTTAAAAAAAGTGCAAAAATTCTGTAATGCTTTGTTCGTAGCCTGCAACGCCTCAAAATTTGTTACCATCCTGCTCTTAATCCCTTCTTTAATCCTTTCCCAAGTTTGATGATGTCGGAGAACTAGTGATTCTCAATGACCATTAACCTCTCATAGTATTGTGGATCCTGAGCCCTGACGAAGAATTTGTTCATCTGCTCTTCTTCTAGTGCCGGCCTGACCTTTGTAGCTTCTGACCTCCATCGAGTAGCATACTCGCGGAAGGTTTCCGTTGGTTTCTTCTTGAGGTTCTGTATGTAGAAGACATCCGGTGCATTTTCTGTACTGAATCTAAATCTATCCATGAAGTCCAATGCCATGTTTACCCAATTAGCCCATTTCTTGGGATTTTGACTTATGTACCAAGATAGGGCGTCCCTAGTGAGACTTCTCATGAACAGATTCATGTGAATCCTTTCATCCTTCTCAACCCCTACGAGCTTGTCACAGTATGTTCTCAAATGTACTTTCGGGTCGTATGTTCCATCAAACATCTCGAAATTAGGAGGTTTGTAACCCCCTGGCAGTTCTACGTATGGCTGAATGCATAGGTCCTCATAATTCAAACCTTCAATTCCTTTGCCTCCTTCAACACCCTGGACTCGGCTTGTGAGCTTCTTGAGCTCCTCTGCCATATTCTTAATGAGCAGGTCCTTCTCGGTAGATTCAGGGTTGTATGAAGTTGGTTGAATGGAGTGGGGTAGGGTTTCCACATATATGGGGTTGTTTTGGTGAATGTCGGGAGTTTGAGTGTAGTGGTGATCATTAGTTGAATTTTTCATATCGGGGATAGGTTGTGGGGTATTCTAAGGAGTATGGTAAGTGGTTTGCGGGTATTGAGTCGGGAGATGCTGGTGTTGAGGGGGTGTCAGTATGGGTAAAGGATTAGGATTTTGAGGAGTTGTTGCGTATTGGTGGGGTGTGGGAGGATTTTGCGGATGTTTGTTTGGTGTGTTTTGAGGAGGTACTGGGTTTTGAACATTTTGTTGGTTAATGTCTTGGACGTTTAGTGTGAGGGAAAGGTTTTCCAAGTTGCGTACATGCTCGAGCTCCCCTTGCAATTCTAATATCTTTTGTTCCAACCGTAGGACCAAATCATTTTGTGCCGGAGTGCTCCGACCGTCTGAAGTCTCCAAATGTTCTACATGTGCAGCGTTGTCTTTCCTAAAACCACTCATATCATCCATCTTAGCTTTTCCCTTTCTTTTTAGATCACTTGGAGGAGGAGCGGGTGGAAGGCCTATGGATCTGGTGTGATATGCTGACGATGCCAGTATGTGCGAACCAACCTTAGGGGATGGGAATAATCAAAAGAAAGAAAAAACAAAAGGTAACCAAGTCAGTAAAGATTCTAAAAAGTATTTGCAGTATTTAAACACGTATTGCATAAATGTAAATTTGCGTCCTAATTTAGGAGCCTCGTTGTGCCCGAGGTAGGCCTAGCGACAAGTAGATTTGGAGATATTCAATGTCGATTATTTCCTCATTTCATTAATGTAATAAATAAGACGAACCTAAAAACAACAATAAATAAATGAGTCACTAATGGCATTTGCCTTATTACATTCAAATTCCAAAATGATTCTAAAAACAGATAATCCTAATCTACTTGGTCCGAGAGGGACCTTCCTCAAGCTTGTCCCTCTTGGCTCCATCAATCAGATTCCCCAGGTCGCGCATGTCCAGTAGCAGATAGACCCTTGCTAGGTGTCCTCCCTCGTTACCCTCTGCATTGTGGCAGTCTATGAATCTCTTCCTCATCTTCCCCTCTAATTCCATTAGACCTTGCTCTAGATATTCCGACCTTTCCGTCAATCTAGTAGCCGTTTCCCTCCATTCGTTAATTGACTCGATATAAATCTTGTGTTGTTCCAAATGCCTGGCCTCGGACTTGAGGACTCTTTTGCGTAGCCTCTTATACTTCACATGTGCTTCAACATCTTCATCTATGCCCTTGTTTCCTTGATTGACCTCTGGATCGACTATTCCCGCTATGCTATCGTCCAACCATGATGGGTAGAAGTACACATGACTTGCGTTGTATCGATCTGGCTCGATGGTATCCTTTTCCACAATGTTCTTCAAATGCCACATGTGCTGAGCTTCACATTTGTATGAGATGGCATCGTCTTGAAAGTGTTCTTTGTAGTGACCCATTTTGGAGGCTCGTGGTATGACTTGTTTTCTACCAGCTTGTCTCATGACCCTGATAGGAACATAGGGGTATATGCCCCTTAACCCGATCAACACCAAGTGTGGAACATCCCTGGGCTTGATAATGAATTCACTAGTAGGGAACCACTCGAACATCTGATGGACTTGGTCCTCGGTCAAATTGCTGAAAAAATGTACCCACTCTGTAGCATTCTCTAGTTAGGCAAACCTGTCTGGGATAAAGGTCATTCTTTTTGGGTGGTGGAAAGCTATGTGATAATTCCATGGTCTCTGTGGAAACTCTTGGCAGTATTGGCCTCTCTGAACATGTTCTAACAACCAAATCTGTAGCAGCAAGTCACAACCCTTAAAATATTTGAACCCTTTTATGCAACGATCTGGAGCCCGGTATATTTCTGCTACAATCATCGGAACAATAGTATATGTTTGTCCCTCGATTCCCTTAATTAAATCTTTGGTTACCATGGCCAACCTGGTGTGAATCATGTCCCTTTGGCTTGTAAACACTATCATACCCAGAAAGCAGACGATGAACACGAAAGCCCTACAATGAGTCCAACCCAGGGAAGTGATTATTTCTCAGACCCATAATTTTCAGAAACCCCCTGGGGGTGTGATTTTCTGGTACTAATAAACCGGGATTGTCCTAGGGTAGTCCAGCGAAGCCTCCTATTTCCTCCAAAAGATGAGTCATTTCTATATTGCCAAAACAGAATACAGCCCTTTCTCCATCCCAGAACATAGTAGCAGCCTTGATCAACATGTTATTTGGCTGGAGATCTATAAGAAGGGTAAGTTTCCGAGAACCCTTTTCACGTGATTTTCGTCGCTTGGCGAAAGGTCTTCCCACCAATCCAGCAATAATGGTGGTATATTTCGTACCACGCCGAACTTGGGGACCTCGTGCCTCATTTTCTGCAAAATAAACAAAGTTAGACCCTTTCCCCTCCAGATACGACTACTTATACATTAACGATTAGCATATCGGCATTTATTTCTCCAAATAATGCACATATCATGGTTGCACCCGTTGGGATTATGGAAACCCCAGAGGACTTTGGACAAGGTTTTTCTTAGAGGGTTATTATGCGGACAACATATTAACCCAAGCTAGGTTTGATCATGATGCATGTACAGTTGTTATCAGAGTAAGGTTTCTATAGAAGTCTAGACTGCTACCCCCAAGCGGACAACTTGAGGGGGAAAGGCACGCAACCGTCGATTGCACCGCTGATCGACTAGTTTGACCGCAAATAAGCCTTTCCAAATTCAAAAGGGTGATATAGGGAGAGCGCAAACACTCATCAAATGTTGCTATGGTATTAATTACGCACAAGTAGAATATGATGTTGAGCGTGTATTAAAAAATAAAATAACATGTTGTCACGTATTTGCATGATGAGAATGATAAAAATGTGGTATTTAATAATTGTAAAGGCATTTAAGAAAGAAAACAAGGAGAAGAGTTAGTTTCCATAGTAAAAATCAATAAAAATAGGAAAGAAGGAATTTAGTGAGCATAATTGAATGAAGGATGGCAAATAAGCTCATATAAATCGGGAAGGGGTGTGCAAGTATTAACAGAATAATACAATTATGCTTAAAAAGGGACTAATTCACAAAACAAGTTCGTTATGGTAAGAGCCTAAGGATATCCCCAGCAGAGTCTCCATGCTGCCGCGTCCCCTTTTTCTCGTGAAATCGAGTTTCTACATTTTGACAACTCTTTTTGAGAGGGTAGGGAAAAGGAATTGGTTGTTAGAGTTGCTACCTAACGGATTAAGGTGCGTTAGGGCACCTATAGCAAATAACGCAGTTTATACCAGTTTGTATCACCAGATATCGGGAAAGGGCTCAAATTACTTTGAGGGGAATGTGTTAGGCACCCCTCGAGGTCCACAACGGTGGGTCCCGGCCGAACTTAAATTCGCGAATTAGTCTAAGAAAGCAAAGACACTATTTTATAAGGATGGGGGCCCTAAAATTTTAGCCTATAGGATCACCCCATGCAACATAAATAATACTTTGTAGCTCCCCCAAGGCGGGGGTGTACTCATATTATTCAGCGGGCACATACTATCATCTCCTGCTACCCGATTACTATCTTTGAGTTGTTACCTAAAGAGCTCTAGTTGATTCTAATTCGTTTCCTATGTGTGCATTACCCGTCTGTTACCTATGGTCCTAGAGGTATTGGGACCTCTATTTAGGATGATTTTAGACTAAGCCTAGGTTGCTCAAAATTATAAAATACTAGGCGACAACAAAAATAGTTAGGACTTTTCAAATAAAATAGATATGGGCTCATATTGACCTCCACATATAAACAACAAATGCACGCGACTGATTAGCAGGTTTTATGAATCATAAAGTCCTATTGTGAGAAACAGGCGAGCAATGATATATAGAATTATTTTCTTAATGAAAGTGTTAGGACCTACTATTTGCCTACTGATTTTAATTTAGTATAATATCTGGGCATTTCATGCGTTAATGAATAACAATAAATCACAATCATAAGTCCAGAATTATTGTTCAATCCTATAGGCATGTTGTCTAAGTGATTGAAAATGATGATCGAATTCTGAATCAATTAGTAGAACTCTATAGGCATGACTTATACGAGTGTGATGATTATTACCCTATAGACATGATCTCTAAGTTCGAACTGGTTTTAACTCTACAGACATAATTTATTGAATTGATTTTAATCCTATATGCATGATTTCTAGCCTTGAATTACCTTTTAATCCTATAGACATGATTTCTAATTATTGAACTGATTTTAATCCTATTGGCATGATTTCTAGAATTAAGCAGTATATGGGAAGGAATTTATACACATTGAGTCAGAAAACAGTTAAGCCAGATTTTGGTCCTATAGGCATGATTGCTAACACACGTTAATCGGACAGATTGATACACCTAAAGATAGGGTTTTCAACAAATCATATCATCAATCCTATAGGCAGGATTTCTAACAAGTCATAATATTAATCCTATAGGCAGGATTTCTAATAAACACAATATAGAACTCATACGATTTTAGCAAAAAGATGATGTGAAACTTATAAGCAGAATCAACAGCACAAGTGAAACCCTATAGGCAGGATTTCTACCCGACTTGGCAAAAGAAAATAAGAACCCTTCCCAATTTTACTAAATACCCCAGAATTATTTGTTACAAAATTATTACAGATCAGATTAATGAATAGATTACATAATAGTAATGAAATAAACTATAGAGAGCCCTTTACAGGCCCAAATACACCTGGGTGGCCCATACCTTCAAACCATATCAGCTCCAAGGCTCATTTCACAGGTACAGAACAGACAATGATGAGTGATTCACCCATAATGCACATAAAACCTAGGTTTCTAGTGTGTCAAAGTTCCCAAGGGCTTCAAGGACCCAGGGCAATGCTCATTGTAGAGAACCAAATACTCAGAAATAATTCAAAGGAGATTAGAAACCAAGCCCCAGTGTGTCAGAGGTCATAAGAGTCTCACATGGACCCCGAGCAGTGCTCACACTGGGGAGGTTAAGGATAGAACCTAAAGGACCTAAGAGTAGGAGTTTAAAAGTAGCAACATATAAAAGGAGGCAGGGACAAATTTAAAACAGATTTGATTTTTAGAAGAAAGCCATCGTAATAGAGTTTAAGACACATAATATGTAGGCAGAATTGCACTAAGAAGACAAATTGGCAAGATTTGCAAAGTTATTCATGCTCAAGTATACAATTTTAATAAGTTGAAGTCTGAAGAGCCTAATTAAGATAAGTATACATGCTAACATAATGGACGACTTTGTTCAATCACGAGAAATACATTTAGACATGGTGTTAAGGCAAAAGTCAAGTAATCATGTAGAATCCAAAGGAATGCAAGACACACTGGAAAAACAAGTTATTAGGGCACATAAGTGACAGAGAAGGTTTAATAACAATACAAGTGTGTAAAGATTCAGGACTGATTAACTAATTAACATACTAGTATTATCCTAAAGATGCTAAGTTCAAGGCAAGTTCAGAACTAACAAAACACATACATGAAATAAGTTAAAAGACATTAAGTTAACCTCTAAGAGGATTCATATTTATTCAAAAATAACCAATCTCAGAACTAATAGTATCAATTATAGGACTAGTTGAACTCATAGAAACATAAAAGTGGTAGAATCATGCTCAGAATAAAATTTTAAACATGCTGGATCGAATACACAGGTTATGGGTGCATAGGAAAATAAAACTACAAAGGATAGTCATTCACCAGTTAGGCAAGTAAGAAAGAAATACACCATAATAGTCAAGCCCATAATTAATTGGCCTTGGCTTTCAGCGGGCCATGACCAGAAGCAAACGCGAGCAAAAAGAGAATCAAAATTAAACCCTAAGTTTTCAGTGAGAGTATATTGATTCCAGTCTGTCCTCAAGGGGAAACGAGAAGGGGTTTAAATAGTGTAAACATCAAACAAACAAATCAAAAATATACTGTAAAGTCAACATAAATAAGGAAACCATACCATGCAGAATCCGTAAAATCGGATTTTAGAAAAAAATAGGTAAACCCTAATTTTAATGAAAACATATACTGACAAAACTATAACAGAAATTGGTTATACAGTAGAATATAGGACAAACATGGTCATAATAACACTTAAAATCAGAAAATCGAACCAGTTTTGGTTCGATCTGAAGAGATCTGAAACCCCTAATTTAGGGTAAATAAGAATCAACGAGAGATATAGAAAATAATCGTGTTTACAAAGAGCAACTGATGAACACAGACGAATAAACAGAAAAGTTAGGGATTTGAACCAACTTTGGTTCGATTCTTACAAGATATGCTTGTCATGTTTAGGCAAGCAATATAGAGAAGGATCTAGTACCAAGGAAAGATCATATATGGCAAGAATCGGCCATGGAATCCCATATTAGGTGCGATTTAGGAGAAGATTTAGGGTGCAACGCTAGGGTTTGACAGAGTGAGAAGGGGAGGGAGAGAGTATAGTGACGGCGGGGCTGGAATAATGAGGGTTAGGGTTTGGGGTGGAGATGTAAGGAAAGGGAGGGGTTGTCTGTGAGCCTTTGATCATTTGGGATTTAGGCAGTGTTGGGTCGGTTCCGGGTTGGGTTAGGGGGTTTTGAATTGGTCTTAAGTGTTGGGCCAAGGATCTGGGTTGGTGCTTTTGGTAAATGGGCTTAGGAGGTTGGTAGTTTATGTCCGAAATTAGTGAATTTAGGGGTTATTAATTAAATATCCAATTTAATTAATAAAATAATTTATAAAAAAAGATAAATAAAATAGTAAAATATTATTTGTGCATAAAATTATTAACAACACTTATTTATCACTATAAAGCATAAAAAGTTATTTTTTTCTTACATAAAGTACTCATAAGTATATAAGGGTTATTATTGCAAAGTGTACAATTTTAGCCTAGAGATGCAAATATAATTATAATAAATGCGTCAAAAAATATTTGAAGCTTAATATGGATATAAATTATGAGGTTAGATGATAAAATCATCATAAAAATTATTTGTGATGCAATTAATGATTATTTATATAATAAAATATGGGAATAAATTGATTTTAAAATCTTTAAAATTATGGAAAAAAGTAGGAAAAATACTTGATGATGTTCATCACTATTTTGAAAGTATATATGTATATTTGAAATATATGAGGGAAAAATTGGGTATCAACAGTTGAACCTTCGACATAGGAAGGTGCTAGTGGGGAACCTGCTGGAGGATCCAACTCAGGTTCTCTCTCAGGAACCCCAGGACAGTGTTGACCCTGCTCCTTCTCCTCATTTAGATGTTGAGCCTCTGAGTGTGGTTATGCCTGAGATAAGACCTGTGTCTGAAGAACAAAAGGAGTATAGTGAACCAGATTCTGATGATTTACCAATTGCTAGTCTGCCTAGGCATAGATTATTTGTTGATGAAGAGCCAAATCCTAAGCAACCCACAACAAGGTTGCAAAAGAAGGAGGTTCTTGAGTTTGCGCTTAAGAACAGTCAAGCTAAGTCAAAGAGAAGAAGATTAATGAAAGATGGCAAAGTTGTAAACAAGAGAAAATAGTGCTTGTTGTGAATGTGGATGAGGAAGAAGTCGAGGAACCTAGTACTTTGACTAGGAAGTTATCATAGAAGCATGGTCTCCTCAAGCCAAAAGGGGATCTTCTGTGTCTGCTAATAGTCTGACTAAGTCTGATGATGCTATTGCTACAAAGAATGTGCTGAAAGAATTAGGTTAAAAATATGTTAAGTCTGATAAAATGGAGAAGAGTGTTTGCAAAACTGCTAAGAGAAAGGCTGAAACTAATGAGGAACCTGGTTCCTCAAGGAAGGCCAGAGTTGGTGATCCGGGGAGTGCTGGGAAAGAGAGATTGAGGAGTCAAAAGGTGATGTGGGGACGCACATTTGCCTTTGATGTCTTGGAGGAGGTTGGTATGAGATAGTTGGTTGAGATCTATGAGTTCTAACAATGGACACACTTGTTCACAAGTGATGCTGCTAAGGTATATGATGAGGAAGTGCAAAGTTTTTATGCCAACTTGTTCAAGGTTGAGGATGACCACATTCGTGCCTTGGTGAATGGAGTTGTTATGGTAATGGACTCTGCCCTATTTGGATCTATTCTTGGTGTGCCCACTGAAGGGCTATCTAGTGTTCATGGAGTTTGTACGCAAAGTTTCAAAAACGCAATCTTGAAGGACAGAGCAGTCCAGCAGTGGGGAACAAGTTCGGAAGAAGGTCCTCCTTCATGTATACCAATTACTATTCGAGATGGTGAACAAAGTATTGCCGCCTCGAGCTGAGAGAAGATCTATCACTTCTCGTGCAGACATGTTCCTTATGGAAGCACTGGACAACTTCTCTACCATCAATCTTTCTGCGATCATGATAGAGCACATGAATAAAGTGGCAGAATTTAAAGATGGAAATCACGGGCTGCCATATGGGTTCCTTCTCACCAAGGTCTTTGAGCACTTCAAGGTTCCTCTCAGACCAACTAAAGTGGGCACCAAGAAGCAAACTATTTCCAAAGTCACGCTTGAAGAATGTAAGTGTATAGAGAAAGTTGGAGGGGTTGGAAGCACTTCTACCATATCTCAGTTGATAAATGCTCAAAACACTGCTACTGCTGAGATAAGGCACTTGAAAGCAAGGAATTCTATCCTTGAGACTCAGTTAAGTCAGCTACAAGAGGCACCTGGTTTCCATGGCTCTCAAAGTGAAGAGGTTGCTCGCCTGACAAAGGAGAACGCTGAGCTCAGGAAACAAGTGGAGGAACTGAAAGAGAGATTGCTCAATGAGCAAATGTCAGCCAATGCTCGAATGGATTTAGTCCTCCAAACCATTGCTTCTGCCTCCAAGCCCTCTCCTTCCAGTGCTCCTTAAATTATTCCCCTCCGTGTCAAGTCTATAATCCAATTTGTGGTCAAATCCTTCAGTGTCAGTTTTTATGATGATAATTTGTGGTATTTCTGTTGATTGTTCTAAATTGTGGATGTGTTAGTAAAATTGACTCTGCTCATGCTGTAAAATCCAAATTATGTTAATGCAAGCTTTTCCCTTGTTGTTGTTTATACCTTGATTTTATGCTATGTTTTTAATCATGACTGTGTACACATAAATGGCATGAGTTAACTTAAAACTAGACTTCCTTCTTGCTTACTTGCCTGCTGCTGATTTTTTTATGATGCCAAAAGGGAAAAAAAATAATTGTACTGATTAAGGGGGAATTCAGCGATTCAGGGGGGGGGGGGGAAGGGGGGAACTTAAGGTCTTTCTGGTTTGCTGTCTGGTTCTATGTGTCTCTTTCTTGGGTTTTCAATTATGAGTTTGTCATCATCAAAAACGGAAAAATTGATAGGTTACAAGTAGTTTGGTCATAAGTACTTTACTTTATGTTTTGATGATCTAACAAACTTACTATTAAGAACTATATAAGGAACCTGTTACACGTTTACAAGACCTTAAGATCACAAGGTTCCAGGTTGGATCTAGCATGGGATATGATTCAACTCTTCAGACTGGAAGGAACAACTGAGGGAACAGGTCCCTATCAGTTCCCGAGGAGACTGTACGAAGTCAACTGTCCAACTGGAAAGTCGTTACCTGCACACGCTACTGTATAGGAACAATGCAGCAGACAACTTTCTGTGGAAGGCTTTTTACCTACCTTGCTTACATCATTGTATGTGATGGCTTACATGTATTATTAACAACAAGGGAGGTAAAACAAATTCACTTGAACACTTAGAGATTTTACTCAAGCTTACTCACGTGAATATTCAGCAAGAAAGTATCAAGTGCTTCAAGAACAAAGAACAAAGCAACTACGGACCAGTTCCCATGTCAAGTCATTTTATGTCCTTAGTTGAGTTGTAACTTTGTAATATTTCTTCATTTGTATTTCCTAATTAGTTTGTTTAGAAGCATTTTGTAGGAACCCTTTTGTAAACCTTAAACCTGTGTGTTTGAGTCGTGGCTAGAATTAGTCATGTTGTAAAGTCTTTGCAATAAAATTATTACAAAGTTGCTTGTAATAGGTGTGTTATAAGTTAGTGAGGGATTAAGAGATTAATTCCTAGGTTGCATAGGTTGTAATCTAAAAGTTGCTCAGTAATGAAGTTGAAATCCTACAAGAGTAGGTCGTGGTTTTTAATCCCGTTGAACTGAGAATTTTCCACGTAAATTTCCTCTTATCACTTATTTACTGATGTGTATGTGTGTACTGTTGGACCTGATAGAGAACCTGATTCTCTATAGAATTTGGTGGACCCTTATATTTTATAAAAAATTCTACTCATTTACGGGCAATAACTTCCAACTGCTTCTTCGGCATCATTAACAGCAACTTGCCACCCATTGAATTGGCCAACCTCTATATATGATAAAGTTCTAACCAGCATCCACAAAAATACACTAACTTTAGAAAATTCATCAACTACAGCCATTGACGCCCGAGAAAGCAATACTACATCCGAACTTTATCTGTCATTTAAAGTTTTGGCACATTATAAGAGATATTTGACTAAATTTCTTTAAATGAAAAATTAATGACTATATGTCTTCTTAAAGCAGCAAGGTGGAATTGACAAAAAAAAAATGCCATCTAATCTTTTTAAAATAACTAATGTTCTGGAACAAATTTAATCGTATAGATGAGGACCGGAAGTAGTGTAAACTATAAAGCAGAAGGAAAGAAAAAATCAACCTTTGAACCATGTATTGTATTTTATTTCGTCAAGTATAGTACAAACAAGAATCCATTGAAAAAGATTTTGAATAGTAGTACAAATATATGGTCATCTTCAAAATACTGAGATCATGTTTAATGCATTCACCAACTACCTCATACAACTTCACCGTAAATGCATATAACATTCAACTGCATTCGTATGTTTGTAATTAACGTAACACAAGGAGTAATACAGGTAGCAGAAGGTAGCTAAGATTTAAATGAAAACAAGACAATATTCACCGACTGGTCACTCACTATATATGTAACTGATTCTGAAACTACTTTTGCTCCATCCCGTCAATCAATACTCAATAGTCTCTGTCAATTTATTTGTAGTTCAAAAATGGCATCCAAAGGAAAGATTGATGTTGAAGTTGAGGTGAAAACTCCAGCAGACAAATTCTGGAATAGCATTAGGGACTCAACCAATCTCTTTCCTAAGGCTTTCCCTGATCAATACAAGAGCATTGAAGTTGTTGAAGGTGATGGCAAGTCTGTTGGCTCAGTTCGTTTGATCAAGTATGGTGAAGGTAAACAGTAATATAAGCTACTTCATGGATTATATATCTTGGTGTAATATTATATATTATCGTAGATAACCTGTCTTATTTTCTAGGTCACTAGTTTCACTTTTACGAATTGTTATGTGTCTTATTCCTGGTTCTTTATAATTACATGTTGTGTCACTCGCTTTTGTTACCCTATTACCTTGTTGTGCTATTTTTTGTCGCTTTATATTCACTGTTTTTTGAGCCGAGTTTCTATCGGAATAACCTTTCTACCTTGACAAGCTAGGGGTAAGGTCTGCGTTGTCATTATCCTGCTCAGACCCCACCTGTTGAATTGCACTGAGTTTATTGTTGTAGAGCTGTTATCTGTGAAGATTAAACTGTGCTTTTGTCTGCTACAGGATCGCCATTGGTTACGTTCGCAAAAGAGAAAATTGAGTCAGTTGATGAGGGAAATAAGACAGTGGTGTACTCTGTTATTGACGGGGAAACCATGAAATACTACAAGAGTTTTAAGGGAAGCCTCACTGTATCTCCAAAGGGAGATGGTAGTTTGGTGAAGTGGTGCTGTGAATTCGACAAGGCAAGTGATGAAGTTCCTGAGCCCCAAATGATTAAAGATTTTGCTGTCAAGAACTTCAAGGATCTTGACGCTTATCTCATTGGGGCATAGAGACCTCTGCTTGTGAGAGAAACTATCACATAGTTTACTGAATAAAACCAGGAATCTCATCCCAACAGAAAACTAATCTAAGTAGGCTTCAACTTTTCTTGTAATGTAAGTGTAATAAATCGAAGCAAATAAAAGCCAGCTATGGAACTGTGATGCTACTTATGGCATTTTATGTTCCATTTGTCTGGAGTTGGTTTCAAATGGATCCGAAATGACCATTTCTCGTGTTAATCAGAAAGAAAATGATGAGTTGATTGAGAGATCATAAATTGAGAATACGTGTGTGTGTGAATCGCGAATAGCTGCAATCACTTCACTCGACGCCTAGCAATATTGCGCTCTAACTGGTTTCCTATATGTTGACAAAAATTTAGAATTTCTTTTTTGTGGTCCAAAATAGGTGATTTTTTTATATTTCAAGAATGAATTAATTATTTTTTCCTACATTTCCCTTGAAGTAAATGGTGTTAGAATATATGTTATGAATGTTTATGTGAAGAGATAACAAAGATTAATATGACCAAAAAATACTTATTTTGGACCGAAGAAAATAATATAGTGCATTCACTTCACTCACCACGAGAAAGGGTAGTCTTTAGTTAGAAACAATAGGTTGGAAAGCAGGAGAGCGCATCACTTTTTCTTATCTTATTATTCTAACCCCGATGCACACTTTGACTAGTAAAAATATAGGCGAAATACATACTTTACTCATCGATCTTGTACTCAAATCCCTCTTACACACTTGTTAAATACGAGAATAATATTGCACAATAAAACTTTTAAAATGTGTCAATTACACACCTCTTTTGCCATGTGTCACACGCGTATTACACATTAAAGAGGCGCGTGAAAACTCCAAAATTCATCTGAAATTAAGTTTTTTTTTTCTTCCCTTTTTAAAACTATCTTCTTTTCTAATTAAAGAAAAAAAAAATATAACTCATTCCCCAACCCACACCCTAGCATTCCCCCCCCCCCCCCCCCTCTCCCCCCCCCCCCCCCGTTTCGTCTTTTTCCACAATCCCATTTTAGTTTTTTCTACCCCTTCATGTTTCGTCTCTCTAACCACCATTACTAAAAAGAAAAAGAAAAAGAAGAAGAAAAGAGGAGCTATTGGGTCTTGTAAAAATCACCACTATTGATCTTTTAAAAATTTAATCGGGTCTTGTTGATTAATGTGTTTCATGACTTAGAAAATTAGTTTGAATTCGTGATTATTGTTGAATAAAAATTTACTTAAGTGATTAATTTTGATAAAATTCAAAAAACACCATTAACAAGTTTGAAGCTTTGGGTTTGAGCTTGAATTTAAAAATTTTATAAGGATTTGTGATGGATGCTGTTAAAACTTGTTAAAAATCATGCAAAGAGTTGAATCTATAGTTAGGGAAGAAGGTGTTTGTAGTGGAAGGTTGGCGGTAGTATAGTGGTGGTGGAGAAGACGATGGGGTTAGGGAGATGAAGAGGGGGTGGGATTTTTTCTTTTCTGTATTTTTTTCTTTGGGAGATGAGGAGAGGGAGTGGAGTAGGGTGGGGGGCGGACGGTTTTTTTGATTTTTTTTTTTCGATTTATGACACGTGTCAGATGCCGATTGGCGCGTGTAATAGCAATATTTAAGCAGATGTGGTAAACACCGAAGTGGTGTGTAATTGACACACTTTTAAAAGTTTGAGTGTGCAATACTATTCCCGTATTTAAAGGGTGTGTAAGAGGGATTTGAGTACAAGGTCGATAAAGAGTACAAGATCAATGGGTAAAATATGTATTTCGCCTAAAAATATAATGATATAAGTCCTCAGGTGCATCTCCAACTTTTACCTTATTTTGTTCCTCAAAATGTGGATTTTCCCACTTTGGGGATAACTACTCCAACCATTCCTTTATTTTATTTCCTTAAAAAAGAATATTTTTTTTATATTCTTTTTTTTTTCTTTATTATATTATTATCTTTCATTTTAATTTTTTTTTTTAAAAATTTCATTAAGAAAATTCTATCTTTTATTTTCATTAATTTGTAATTTCCATTAAAATAATTCCATAAAAAATTTAAATAATATAATTTGTATGCAATTATTATAGATTAACTAATAATTCAAATAAAAGTGAAATCATTGTGATACAAGATTTATTAAATACATATTACATAACGATAAAATTCATTTGAAATACTACATAAATATTCAACTTCAACCTCTAGTATTCTCCTATATATGATCTATTAATGCATTACGAAGTGCAAAATGAGCATTTTTGTCCTTAATTCTTCTATGTCGAGCTAAAAATTCTTGAAATCGTTGATTTTCATCTACTGTCATTTCTACTATTGGAGGTGGACCTTCCAAACCATCTTGAATTGGTGCATTAAAATCAAAACCACAACAATCATCAGCGCCATTCACTCAATACTATTATGATTTTGGTGTCCCTGAAAACGATATACCTCCCTACTAAGTTGTTATGCTATTTATCGTAGTTTAAATTTTTATGTATTTTTAATTTTCATGTATTTCCAAGTTTAATGTATTTTTATTAAATGTATTTTCAATTTTCACTTTTCAATTTTAGCAACGTCTAATATTTTATATTTGCATCATTCATTTTTTGAGATGATTATATATTTTTTGTACAATATAACTTATAATAAAATTAACTTACAATTTTACATAAAAAATAATAAATGCACGAAAATTAATTTATCAAAATTATACGCCAAAGTTAAGATGTAATTTAATATTATAAATATATTAAATAAACATAATTAGGTATATGTAAAGAGATAAATTAAAAGAGTTAAATAATCAATAATAATAATAATAATAATATATGTGTAAATAGTAATGGGGGAGATAAATAATATACCACATATTTAAGGAATCATCCCCCATTTTGGGGACAAAAATGAAGGAGAGTTTGAGCATCTTTTTTGTAAAAATTGTCTCCATTATGTGAAAATAAGAAGGGTTGGAGAAGCCCTTACTACTATAAGGATATACTACTCACTTCCGATGAGCGCAGTGAAGAACTATCTGTTTGACTTATGGTATCAACCATATGCTTTCCAATGAAAACGATTTCAGAATAAAAAATCTCTCCCTACGAAATTATTTATATGTCCTAGTTGGTTAAATGTCTCAACTTCCTTTTCCCAGCCACATTTAAGCCTTCTAGACTTCCAAAAAAGCTAAAATCAATCGACATTCTTTTTCGAGAGAAGCTGCCTTCAAGATAGTGGCGTAGCCAAAACTTTTGTTAAATATATTTAAATTTAAAGAAAATAATTTTAATATTTTTTGGATGGGTGTACGAAAATTTTAAATCAAACTATCTAATATTTAACTAAACCATAAAAATAGTTGTAAAGAGCTACAATTTTATAAATTAAAACTAAAATAAAAAGACAACAAAAGAAATTCTACTAATAAAGTGTGATGGCCCAAAAGATCATTTTAAGAATTTAGACCCAACTCTAGGCTTATTAGCCATAAAAGAATAATTTTAAATACTTCGATTTGCATGCGCAGTCCGGGCATGAAACCGGAAAGCTTTTATGTTAAAATATGAGAAATAGTAATTTCTAGAGTTAAAATTTGATTATAATTGACTTTGGTCAACAATTTGAGTAAATGGAACCGGATCTGTGTTCCGACGAACCCGGGAGGTCCGTAGTAAAATATGGGACTCGTCCGTATGCCTGAAAATGAATTCCGAGGTTCAAAGCCTTAGAAATCAATTTTGAAAGAAATTATTTTGCTGAAATATTTATGAAATAAAGAAAAGAATTAATGCTTGAAATCATTGGTATGGGGCCCGTATTTTGGTTCCGGAGCCCGGTACCGATTTGTTATGATATTTAGGCCTTGCCTGTCAAATTTAGTGAAAAACGGAGTTCGTTTGACGTGATTCGGACATCCGGTTGAAAAGTTATGAACTATAAGTGTTTTTGAGGAAAATAATGAGTTTTGAGGTTTAATTAATAGTTTTACTGTTATTTTCATGATTTGATCGCACAAGCAAGTTCGTATGATGCTTTTAGACTTGCGTGCATGTTTGGTTTAGACCCCCGAGGGCTCGGGTGAGTTTCAAATAGGTTTGGGTTGTGTTGCGCTCGTTCTTTCTTATGCTTCGAAGTCGTTTCTTCAAGCATAAATGATATCATATTGAACAAATGAGCCCCGATTTCTTTTTTGAATGAAGTATTAGATTCGTATCGTAATTACGGACCCGTAGAAAAAAGAATCATTGAATTTGGACATCGTATGAGAATTTTATAGGCATTTTACTAAGGTTGCTAGATTTTTCAGGTTAATTGCGAAATTGTCACTGACGGCGTAATAAAAATCTGAACTATTTGCAAATATTAAAACTTACATATCTCCTTCATTATAAGGTAAAATTTAGTGATTCAAAAGCCTAACTTGATTAGAATTTCACAAGAAATCCATTGGAGGCATAAAAATCGAGTTTCAGCATCGTTTGGCATGAGAAACGAGGCAGAATAGCTGGCAGAAAAATATATATATATAAAACGAGCAGACTTCTTCTTATTCAAATTTTCGAACCCCACAGCCCTAGGAACGAATTCCTTCACCAAATATCATCCTCAAGTCATAGGTAATCAATTATAAACTTTACTCTTTCAATTGATCATTGTTTTTCATCACTTTTAAATCAAAACTAAGAATTTTCATGGTAAAAATTGAGGGTTTGGATAGAATTAGGGAATTTTGTAAAAATCGAATTTTTACCTCGAATTGAGGTCGGATTTCGAACTAATTGTATATTTGGGTTCGTTTGTGGGTAAACGTAATTTGGTCCGAACCACGAGTTTAAACCAAGCAGGCCCGGGGTCGGATTTTCACTTTTTTTTAGAAAACTTAGAAAAAATTGTAATTTCCAATAAAGTTTGTTCCTTTAGCCTTAATTAATGATATTGAGTTAATTATGATTAGATTCGAGCAAGTTAGAGCAAGATTCTAAAGGAAAAGCTGTAGTTGAGCAGTGAGTGGCCTGCGAAATTGAGGTAAGTGTTTGGTCTAACTTTGACTTGAGGGAATAGGAATCCCCACGTGTTTGATGTGAAATGCATGGGCGTGGTGTATAGGTGAGGTGACGAGTATCTATGCACCACCCAATTTTCCTGTTAAGCATGATCATTTTCCCGTTCCCAACTTAATTGATTCTTGTCTTTATTGTTCTATGTCCATTATTGTTTCTATGACTACTTGGCCTTGTTATTTTATTGTTATATATTGTTGTAGTTATTTTGGAAAGAGTATTGGTTGTTTTAGATGGATGCCTTGTGGTACAAAACGGTTGAGCAGTTTGCCATTATTTTTACGAATATATATATATATATATATATATATATATATATATGTTCCTGTTGGTTTCATTTTTGATAATATTGAGGAAGTGATGAGGAATGCAGTTTAACTGTTTTATGATTGTTGAGGTTTACGTGGTTGTTTGGTTTCAATTGATTGTTGCCAATTGTTGTGGCAAGTGTATTAAAAGTGTTGGATGTTCTCTTGATTTTATCATGGTACATAAAGACTGAGCTGGGTTGACAGCGTTACGGTGTTAACATATATTCTGGTTGGTTTTATTGTGAAATGATATTGGTTGAAGCTTACGAGCTATATTTTTTTCTGTTTGAAATTTGTTGAAATAAAAGTGTTGTGAAAGGCTTGGCCTGAACTGTGAAAGTTTTTTATGAATAAACAAAATTGGTATGATAAGGGGGTTGTGATAAGGAGGATGTGATAAGGGTGGATAATTGATTGTAATATTGTGAATATGTTGGATCGGGTTGCACGCCGCAACAAGACAATGATAAGGGAGAATATGCATGATTTACTGTTTATAAAATAAAGGCTCGGACACTCATTATTTTATTGTCATTATTTCATACTCTACTTTTACTATTATTTTAAAGTGAAACTTGTTCTATTTATAATTTGTCGAGACATAAATATTGTGAAAGGCGTTGACTTGAAAGGTAGTGATAAGGAGGATGTGATAAGGGGATGTGGTAAGGGGGCTGTGATAAGGGTGGATAATTGATTGTGATACGGGTAATAAATTGATCGAGATACGGGTGAATAAATTGATATGATATGTCTGGTGGGATCGGGTTGCACGCCACAATAAGGGAGGACAATTATATTTTTAATGATTTTCAAAGAAAACCCAAGATTTAAAAACAACCATTTTATATTACTATTTTTCATATTTTGGCACTACTTTTATTTAAAGTTAAAGTTTGGAAACTTGAAAATCATTTGAGAGGTTTTTATAGCTGAGGCCTGGAAAAGACGACTAAGTTATTTCATTGTTGTTGTAGTACTTAATTATTTGTTTAGATTTCCGTCTTGCTTTATATTTATTGTCTCAGTTATATTTTTCTTGTTCGTGTAGAACTGTTTTGTTGCGTTATTGTATATATTATTGTCACAGGTTATATGTTGTTAATGCCCCGCCATAGCCTCGTCACTACTTCGTCGAGGTTAGGCTCGACACTTACTCAGTACATGGGGTCGATTTTACTGATACTACACTCTGCACTCTTTTTTGCAGATCCAGGTATCGACCATCAATAGAGATATTTAGAGCGATTATTCATTTATTCGGAGACACGAGGTATATTTGCCGGCGTTCGCGAATTCCGAGAGTCTTCTCCTATTTTTATAAAAGTGTTTTATTATATTCAGAACAATTACACTGTTTCTTTCAGCCCATTGGTAGTATTCTTTAGTAGTTCGTGAATTGTGACACCAGACCCTGGGGTAGTTCTAGAGTTACTTATTTAATTAGTTCGTGGATTGGTTTATTTAAGTGTTTATTATTTTACGTTTGAAATTATTCATCGAAAGTCAGTAGCTTAAGTTTATTTTATAATTATTTATTATGTCTAAATGGATAATCAAAGATAAATAACTAATCGAACTCTAACATTGGCTTGCCTAGCAAGTGTGGTGTTAGGCGTCATCACGATCCCTAAGGTTGGGAATTTGAGTCGTCACAAGTTGGTATCAGAGCACTAGGTTGCTTAGGTCTCACAATTCACGAACAAACTTGGTAGAGTCTGAAGGATCGGTACGGAGGCGTCTGTACATATCTCTCAGAGCCTATGAAGTTAGGAACAATTTCACTTCTATTCTACTCTATCGTGCGAATTTATTATAATACTGATGATTGAACTTGTCTATTCTTGTCCTCTCACAAATCTCGACAACACGCAAAGCGTCTACAACCGGACAAGAGGTGAAGCCTCAATGACAGCTACGATTAGGGGAAGAGACAGAAGTGAAGCTCAGTATAAAGCTCGAACATCAGCACCTATTGTACAGTCTCAAATGGATCCAGACGCGGAGGTTCTAGCTTAGTCGGTACATGTTGGACTAGCCCATATCATAGAAGGGTTTATAGCTACTCCAGTGTTGCATAACAAGGTAATAGTTGAAAGAAACGGGGTCGATTTATATGAGCCGTGAAGTTTAACATTTTAGATTATCAGGCATTGTGATCTATGACTTCGTGCCAAGTGGAAAATTCCACCGTCAAGGAATAGATTGCGGGGTCATGTGTTATATAGATTTTGGCTTGGAATGTATAAGGTCGGAGATGTTGCAAGAGATAAAGTTGGGAATTGCTGTATGTCAGTTTCCTTAATAACCCTATACCTCAGTACCAAAGGAGTTATTCGAACAACTTTAAATCTACAGAAGGTCTACTCAGTGTGGAAGTCATGGTTGCGGATTTTGGGGTGCTCCAGAGGGAGTACAGTGGTTGACGAGCTTCTAGACTATATGGTTCGTGCCAAGAATTATCTGTGTAGAGCTTTACTTTTATGATCATTGTGTGTCAATAGAGATGATAGTTACCCCAAAAGAATAATGAAAAGTATATGAATAGAAGGGGTAGCTCAGCAGTGTTCAGTTAACATAGTAAAAGAAGAAATTGGCCGCCGGTGTTTGTGACAAGCCTACGAAGAGGGTGACCAGCCAATGCAACATCAATTACTTGACTCAGTTCTCATAAATGTTTTTGAAAGAGTTTGTTTCTCGAACTTTCCATTTTGCGTGGCGCATAAGGTTTGAACGGCTGCGTCAGGTCATATGACGGTGTCAGAATATGCCATCAGGTTCGATAAGTTAGCCCGTCATACTCCTACGTTGGTTCATATAGCCAGAGGGCGAGTCCCCAGACTCATTAAAGGACTCAAATTTGATTGAAATTTTTTGGACGACTCAGGGCAGGTTGATACTACATTTCGGCTAGTGATAGAAATTGTCCTAGACTTGGGAGAGTCATATTTCATCAGAACACTCAGGCTACGTGCCCCATTGCAGTTACAAATCAACTTACATGTCGAAGGTGGAGGTCAGACTCCTAGAGGTGGAGACCCATCCTGTTGGTATATTTTCTATGGTAGGTTTGTGGTCGTTACATTAAATGGTGTCATTACAAGAACAATCTCTAATTATTATAAAGTGATGATTTGCTGAACTTAATACGATTATGCGTAACTAATAAAATTCTTCTAATATGCTCTACTCTCGGGTGAGCTTCGTAACTCAGAAATCTACTTGTGTGAACACTAGTGATGATAGGCTATAATTACATATTTTAGTCGCTTATTACACTCTAATTTATTGCACTTTAATTGAGTTCGAGATTTAATCGCTAGTGTTTTGCACTAACTGTGTGTTTTATGCCTTGTAGGAGTGACTCCGAGCTATATAGATGTTATGAAATGAATTCAATTGATTTGGAGCTTTGAAGTTTGAGTATAAACCTAAGAAATTAAGCCGGGATCGTGTTCGGGGGTCAAATTTGATAGTTAAGAACAAACGAAGACTCGAGGAGGCATATTGCGCACTGTCTAGTAGAATAGACATATCTCTTTTCTCCAAACTCCATTTGGTCTGTATAATATATGATTGTAAATCTAACTCAAAGGGATACAACTTTCATGATTTACGTTTTTCTAAATTCCAATGGAACAGGGTGAAAAACGCGGTCGAAACCGCGACCGCGGACCTGACGCGGACTGGGGCAGAATACTTGCCGATGTGCGCGGCCACGCTACTCCAGACCTGAAACACTTTACTTTTTCGCGTAGGAGAATGTATAATTGTTTGGGTCAGACCCTACTTGGTATATATACATGAAAAATGGTATTTTGAGGTATTTGACGTATGTTTGACAAAGATTCGACCTAAGGAGGCAGAGACACAATAAGAGCAAGACGGAGAATTCTTCTACGTGTTTTTTCTTCCTCTTCCTATTTTTCATTTTTGGTTATGACTTTTAGTATTGTAGTTTTACATACTATTATGAATAGCTAATTTGTTATCTAGGGTTTTGATGGAACCTTTTGTAGGATAAATTATTGTTATGTTTTTATATAATTGAGCCTTTGGATTTATCTACTTGTTCAACTACGTTTATATTATGGTTGGTTGAAGAGATCTCAATTAGCTGTTGTGATGACCCAAAAGGTCATCTTATGTAATTTAAGCTATATCTGTGTTCCGAGGCTCCGAGAGCCTCCGTTAGCCTCACCTCGATATGCGTGCGCAACCCGGGCGTGTTGCCGGGAAGCTATGATGTGAAAATTTGATGAAAATGAGTTTTGATAATTAATAAATGAATATAGTTGACTTTGGTCAACATTTCTGGTAAACGGACCCGGACCCGTGATTCGACGGTCCCGGAGGGTCCGTAGGAAAATATGGGACTTGGGCATATGCCCGAAATTCCGAGGTCCCAAGCCCGAGAAATGAATTTTTAAAGAAAATTGTTTTCTGAAAATAATAAAGGATTTTGAAAATGAATAATTATGTGAAAACCGTGTTGCCGGGCCCGTAGTATGGTTCCGGAGCCCGGAACAGGTTTATTATATGTTATGTGACTTATCTGTGAAATTTGGTGTAAAACGGACTTGAAATGACGTGATTCGGATTAAAAGTGGGAAATTTAGAAGTTTATGAAGTTTAAGAAACTTCTGAGAGTTTTGAGGTTTAATTCCGTATTTTTGATGATATTTTGATGATTTAAAAGCTTGAACAAGTCCGTAGGATGTATTGGGAGACGTGTGTGTTTTTGGTTTTGAGACCCGAGGGCTCGGGTGAGTTTCGGGT